>JASTWK010001051.1:0-53847 GCA_030770225.1 Temnothorax unifasciatus
GATAGCGACGACTCAGGCGAAGACAGCGATGAAACGCGAGATCACGAAAAGGAATTTTTTTCTATCAGACAAAAATATGTAGACGCGCGTAAAGAAAATAGCTTAGCTGGAAAAAGAGAAAAGCGTAAGAGCGAACTTCGAAATGATTGCACAAAAGAGATATTTAATCACACAAGCAACAATAGAACAGGGTTACTACCCATGTATGTAGAGTTAAAAATAAACGGAGAAAAGCTTGAATTCGAGATTGACACGGGTACTTTTGCAACCGTAATTTCTAAAAAAACGTATAATAAATATTTCAGTAAAAGTAAAATCACGGAAACAAAAAAAGACTTAAGAACGTACGGAGGACACGCACTAGTACCACTAGGCGAACTAACGGACTTAGAGGTCACATTCAATAACTCGACGAGAATATTGAAATGTTATGTTTTGCCGGGAACAGGACCAGCGCTAATGGGCAGAGAATGGCTTACACAGTTCGGCGCGTGGCCTTTAACTATACCGAAATTCGATTCGAATATAAACAAATCGAAGGAACCTTGTGTGATTATCTAGCTCGGGAATATCCTGTACTATTTAGCGACTCACCGGGATTATACAATAAGAGTAAGATTAAAATTCACTTGAAGGAAAATACGCAGCCGATAGCGTTAAAATGCAGACATGCTGCATACGCATTACGAGTAAAGATCGAAAAGGAAATAGATAGATTGGTCGAATTAGGACACTTAAAACGGGTGGACGTATCCGAGTGGGCAACGCCTATCGTGCCAGTATTGAAGGGCAACAACGAAATACGAATTTGCGGGGACTTTAAATTGACCTTAAATCCGTATATACTAATAGGTAATTACCCGTTGCACACTATAGATGAAATTTTCGCAACACTGCAAGGCGGCAAATATTTTTCCGAATTGGATCTCAAACATGCGTATATGCAATTTCCGGTCGACAACGAAAGCGCGGAATTCCTAACAATAATTACACATAAAGGCTTGTACAGATACACAAAAATACCCGAAGGGATCTTACCAGCTCCGACAGACATACAACGTAAAATGGACGAGTGTGTGGGTGACATTGACGGTGTTATTGCGTATTTAGACAACATATACATAGCGGCAAAGACTAAGAAAAAGCATTCGGAAAAATTAAAACAAGTGTGTAAACGATTGCAAGATTGCAACTTACGGCTAAACTTAAAGAAATGTAAATTTATGCAATCGCGTATTGACGTATTAGGGTTCGTAATAGACAAAGACGGACTGCACAAGTCGAAATCGAAAATATGGTAAACGCACCGCGACCGACAAACGAAAAGGAACTTGCATCGTTGTTAGGGCTTGTGAATTTTTATGCCAGATTTTTGCGAAATAGATCGGTAAATCTAAAGCCACTTTACGACCTACTAAACAAAGAGAAAAAGGAGTGGGACGAGGAATGCGAAACGGCATTTAAATGGGTAAAAAAGGAACTGATAAGTCCGAATTTTTTAGCAAACTACGATCCAAATGAGGAACTATTACTCGCGTGCGATGCCTCAGATTACGGATTATCCGCGATCTTGTCCCACCGATATAAAGATGGATCAGAAAGACCAATCGCGTACGCGTCAAAGAAAATACCAAAGACCGAATTAAAACGTGCTATTATTGATAAAGAAGCAATGGCTATAGTCTTCGGGTTTAAACGATTTTACCAATTTGTGTTCGGTAAAGAAATTACGTTACGTACGGATAACAAACCGTTAGAATTAATATTAGGACCTAGGAAAGGGATACCGCAAACGGCGGACAACAGATTGCAACAATATGCATACTATCTCTCCGGATACCGTTATAAAATCGAACATGTGAAATCCGAGAGAAATGCGAACGCCGATGCATTGTCGCGACTACCAGTAGAGGACGATACGGATAACTTGCATAGTAACACTCCGTCTCAGGTTTATTTTTTTGAAGAGCAATCGACTGCTTTTAATAGTAAAATGCTTGCGGCAGAAAGCAAGAAAGATAAAGTCCTTAGCGATGTGATACGTTATGTAACGGGCGAATGGCCAAATTACAACGATCTCACAGAAGAGAAAAAAATTTTCTACAAAATTAGATTCGAATTAAGCGTAGAAAAAGAATGCCTCTTCTGGGGAGTGCGCGTATGCATTCCAGAAAAAATGCAAGTTGCAATACTGAACGAACTACATGCAACGCACTTCGGAGTTGTAAAAATGAAAATGTTCGCGCGTTCATATGTGTATTGGCCGGGTATAGACTCAGCGATAGAAGAAATCGCAAATACATGTAAAACGTGTTTAATAGATAGAAAGGCACCGAATAAAACACCACTAACGACGTGGCCATTTCCAAGTAAAGTATGGGGCCGCATACACTGCGATTATGCGAAATTTGAAGGCGACATGTATTTAATTGTAATTGATGCGCACAGCAAGTGGCCAGAAATAATAAACTGTAAAAAAAATACGGATGCGAAAAGGCTCATAAAAGAATTTAAAATTCTATTCACAAGATTTGGATTACCTATTCACTGCGTAACAGACGGAGGTCCGCAGTTTAGAAGCGAAGATTTTTGCAATTTTCTTAAGGCAAATAATATTGAGCATACCTTTTCACCTCCGTATCACCCTAGCAACGAATGGAGCTGCGGAAAACTTTATACAAACGTTCAAGCATAAGGTAGCGAAAATAATAAAAGGGGGAGAGAACGCGGAAGACGCAGTTAGCAAATTCGTTTTCGACTATAGGAACATCCCGCACTGTACGACGGGTAGAAGTCCCGCAAATATAATGTACAACCGGAACCCGAGAACCCGGTTCGATTGTCTAAAACCGAGTGTATCCGCGTACGTTGAAAATCAACAAAGACGCCAAATTGTTTCACGACCGGGAAATCGAAAAACAAAGGTAAGCATAGGAGATAATGTTTATATGGATGGGCACGGCGCGAGAGACGAAAAGCGAATTGAAGGCAAAGTTGTGAAGCAAACTGCTCCTTCCACTTACGTCGTTCGAGCGGATACGGGAAAACCGCATAAGCGGCACATAGACCAATTAATTGTTCCGCTGCGGCGATCCCAGAGGCTTTTAAATAAAAAAGGGGAGAAGTTGTGATGTATTCACGTAGGTTAGTATTAGGTAAATATAAGCGAAACGACTAGTAGATCCGGCTGCTCGGGGAGAGTGCTTCTCGCAGCAGCAGTGGTGTGCCGACTCCAGGCCAGCACACAGTCGCTCCGGCTCGGCCGTTAAGATTATTATACAGTAATAAATATAATTAATACGAGAGGGGGTTATTAATTATCCCCTTGCCTCCGTGCAGATACTACATATATATATATATATATATATTGTTGCGCCTCGCTCCGCAATCGCAAGACACTCGCGTTCGCGCCGCGCACTCCCGGACTCGCGTGAAGGAAAGGGAACACTCGTTTATAGAAAAGAAACTCAAGTTTATTATAGAACTCTGTACAGAAATGCGAATCTTAAGATACTGAAGGAGAACTCGACCGAACGTTTCAAGTCTCCCCGTAAATCTGACAAACGTTGTTGAAAATCAATAAATCAATAAATAGAAGAATAATGTCTGGTCGTTAAGGAACGCGCTGCGACTTGAATCTCGTCGTGGGCGAAGTTCAGGCTACTCGCGAAGCGCGGATGCAACACTACCCTCCCTCTTCAAGATTGTCGTCCCGACAATCTAGGGTAGTGTGCAACCTATTCCTCCCAACAGCCTCCAAGGTTTCTGGATGGTTCCTTGCCCTCCCTGAGCTGTTGCTTTAGGTTACCGGGCATTCTTTCTTCTTTGTACGGCACGTCCTTGGGAAACAGTCTCCCAACCGGCTTCTCTTCCGGAGAGAGTTGGCCAGACTCTCCCCTTCCACGCCGATTTCAGGGCTTCCTCCCAAGTCCCGCGATGCCCTCCTCGACCCACCGACGTCGTCCTCTTCCTGTAGCTCTCTTCTAAATTCTTCGGACAAGGGGGAGGGGGAATTCTGAGGACCCTTCGTCATTAAGACTCCCCGAGTCCCTGCCTTGGCATTCGCCCAAGTCCCTCGGAAAACCTCAGTTGAAAACCGAGGGAAAGGCAGTCTTCTTTTAGAAAAGCCGTTCTTTTTCTTCCTCAGGTGGGTCAAAGCCAAATCTTTCCAAGGCAGACCGCTCCCTGGATCGTAGGCTCTACTCAGAAAATAAACATTTCACGCAGTAACATCGAACAAACAATTAAACTTCTACAGTAAATTAAAAAACATTTTTTTTTTAACTTTCAAAAACACAAAACAATTTTATTAAAATTGAACAGACAGCTATCCTAAGGGGCTCCGACCTACTCTAATTCTCATGTATTTTTTCAATAAAAGGCGCCAACCTGTCTGAATGTACCATTTTTCTTTTATGCCTAGAAGTCTTTTGGATACAATATACCACGTCGTTAAATTTCTTCACGATCTGGAAGGGTCCCTCCCGGTTACTCTGTAATTTTGGGGATCTCCCCTTGATTCTTCGAGGATTATGAAGCCAAACTCTTTGTCCCTCTTGGAAAAGAACTTGCCTAGCCCCCCGATCGTACCAACTCTTCACTCGAGAAGATCTAACACTCATCCTCTTTCTGACTTCAGAATGAATTTCTTCCAATCTTTCCCTAAGAGTCCTAACAAACGTTCCCACCGGGGGCGACTCCTCTTCTTGAAGCTTCGGGGGACTCTCTCGTAACAAATCAATTGGTAATCTTAGATCTCGGGCGAAGTATAACTCCGCTGGAGTCATTCCGGTGGTCTCATGCTTCGAGGATCTATACGCTAAAAGAAACATTGGAATCCAACGATCCCAGTCTTTTTGATTTGAAGAAATGTATTTCGCCAAATAATTAACTATCGTCTGATGTTGACGCTCGACCTGCCCATCGGACTGAGGATGCAAAGCAGTAGTATGAGTTTTTCTAATTCCAAGTAAATCCATTAACTCAGAGAAAAGTTTTGATTCGAAGTTTCTCCCCTGGTCAGTATGAACCTCCATAGGTACTCCATGCCTGGAAATGAACTGACTAATGAAGATCTCCGCCACAGTTCTCGCCCTAATATTCTTTAAGGGGAAATCTTCTACCCACTTAGTAAAACAATCTACAATGACGAGCAAATATTTATTCCCATTCGAAGTCGTCGGAAGAGGACCAAGGATATCCATTTGTACCCTCTCAAAAGGAGTACCAGCGTTATATATTTGTAACGGAGATTTCCCCTTTCCTGTGGGGCCCCTCTTTGAGACACAAATTCTACAAGACTTACACCAGTCTTCAACGTCTTGCTTGCATGTTGCCCAAAAGAAACGTTTTCGTACTTTTTCTAATGTCTTATTCACCCCAAAATGCCCTCCTGAAGGAGAGTCATGTGCCTTTTCTAAAACTTCCTTCACTCGCTTTCGAGGAACCACCAACTGGAGGAAGCTATATTTCAAATTCGGAGCTTCCCATTTCTTATAAAGAATGCCTTCATGCAAAATAAGTGCGTCCCAGTATAACCAATAAATCTGGGCAGAAACATCTTGGGCAACAATCTCAGAACGTGATGGGCGCACGCCCTGTCTCTTACTACGGAGGAAAATTGCAATAGTGAGATCCTCCTCCCGACTTTTCCGCCATTCTTCCAAATTCTCATTTTCAAGCACCATGCGAGCGACTATCTTTTCTTCTTCCTCAAGACTTTTTCTCTCAACTTTTGCACAGTACTCGCAGCCTTGAGACTCACACAGACGTCTGGACAATCCATCAGCGTTCTTATGTAAATGTCCCTTCCGATGGACAATCTCAAACTCATACTGCTGGAGTCTTTCAAGCCATCGTGCCAGCTGACCTTCTAAATCCTTAAAAGACATTAACCACTTTAATGAAATATGATCCGCACGGATCAGAAATTTACGTCCCAAAAGGTAATGACGAAAAAACTTGATAGAGTCAACTATCGCCAACAACTCCAGCCGAGTTACACAATAATTCCGCTCAGCTTTACTGATCACCCGACTAAAAAAAGCGATGACCTTTTCTTCCCCTTCCTGCTTTTGAGAAAGTACCGCGCCAATACCAACATTAGAGGCATCCGTATCTAAAACAAATTCGCCCTCCCCCTTCGGAAAAGAAAGCACCGGGCAAGAAGACAATGTCTGCTTTAATTTCTCAAAAGCATCTTGGTGTTCCTTCTCCCACACGAACTTAATTTGATTCTCTGTTAACGCATAAAGAGGCTTTGCTAAAGAAGAAAAACCTTTCACAAATTTACGATAATACGAGCAAAACCCGAGAAAACTACGCAATTGTTTCTTAGTGTGGGGCACCGGCCAACTTCTCACGGCAGATATTTTCTCGGGGTCTGTAGTAACGCCATCCGCTGAAATTACATCCGAGGTATTTAACACTTCTTTGAAAAAAAAACACATTTCTTCGGGTTAATCTTTAAGTTTACTTCTCGTAATCGTGAAAGTACCGTTTTAAGATTCTCTACCATTTCAGCAAAAGTTTTCTCAAAAATGATTACGTCGTCCAAATAAACTAAACAAATTTTTGATAACAATCCTCGCAAAACTTTTTCCATCAAACGTTCAAATGTGGCCGGGGCGTTACACAAACCGAAGGGCATCACTGTGAATTGCCAAAGCCCTCTGCCGATAGAGAAAGCCGTTTTCTCTCTGTCCTCCGGATGGATTTTAATTTGCCAGTAGCCGCTTTTAAGATCTAGCGTACAAAACCAAAAATTACCTGAAAGTTGATCAAAAATATCGTCAATTCTGGGAAGAGGAAATGAGTCTTTTTCCGTAATGGCATTTACTCCGCAATAATCCACACAAAATCTTAAGGTGCCATCTTTCTTTCTCACTATTACCGCAGGAGAAACCCAGGGACTATGCGATTCCTCTATTATTCCGTGAGCTCTTATTTCCTCTAAAATTTTATATTTACCTCGTCTCTCATATGAATTGGAATTCTGCGGGGTACCTGTTTAATAGGAAGAGAATCTCTCACATTAATGACATGCTCACCAGCATTACAATTTCCAGCAACAATATCCTGAGAAAATACGTCTTCAAATCCATTTAAAAAGTTAGTAAAAATTTCTTTCTGCGCCTTCTCCAAATTATCGGAATTGTTCTCGAAAAGTTCTTTTAAAATACAGGGGACCTTTCTAGGATTCTCTATTCGTGAACAATTAAAAGTTTCTTTACCAATAGAAGCATTTCCAAAAGCAGACTCGAAAACATTCTCTAAATTAATCATTCTCAGAAAATCAACTCCTAGTAGACATTCATCATTAATTTCTGCCACATACATAGGAACTACTACCGAATATTTTCCAATTTCGACTTTCGCTTTGACTTTGAATTCAACTGAAACCTTTTCTCCAGTAGGGTACCTCAAATTAAAATCTTTAACCTGAACCTTCTTCATACTTTCCTTCATCAACTTTCTATTTAGAATGGAAATGTCGGAGCCCGTATCTATTTTAAAAGAACAACTCTCTCCTTCCAAACTCCCAACGTAACAGAAATTGCCATGTTTTATTTTCTTAATATTAGTTCCTACAGAACGATATATATTCGGGGCATCTTTCCCGCAAGTCAAACTCGCCCCGCCGAGTTCAACCAAACCTAGTTTCCCTCCGCGACTGGACATTCAGCGCGAAAATGCCCCGTCTTTCCGCAGGTCCAACACTCTCTACTCCGATTGGCGCCAGATTGGCCGCCTTGTCGTTTTCCCTTTGCGGTCATCCCTTCTCCTGCCTCCTTCTTTTCCCCATTTTTCCCTTTTTCGGATTCTTTCCTATATTATTTTTATTAAAATTCTCTTTTTTTCTTTCAAAATTTTCTCCCTGAATAATTTTAACGGCCTTCGCTCTTTCCACGGCTAATTTAAGGGAAGTTATCCCCTCCAGCTGGAGAGTTCTACGTATGAAGCCGTTCATAAGCGCGGAGATGAATTGCGCGCAAGCAATCTTGTCTCGGACTGAATAGGGACATTCGGGGTACGCCAATCGAGCCAATCTCTCGAGATCCAATCCTAGTTCAGCAAAATCTTCTCCGAATTTCTGCTTACGGTTCGTGAATTGAGAATAATAATTATGTGAGAGGAGCCCCTCACCGAAACGCAATTCGAGTTTGGATCTTAATTCCGCATAATCGAGATTTTCTAAATCTTGGACATTCTCAAGAATTGAACGCGCTTTTTCTCTCAAACTAGAGGCTAGTATAACCGTTTTCGACGCGTCATTCCATCTGTTCGCCCGAGCAATTAATTCAAATTGCGAGAGAAATTTGCGCAACGGGATCGTTCCGTCATATGTATCGGGCTTAAATTTGAGGTTCTGTCCGCTCTCTAATTCGCGACGTGAGCTCTCCTCCCCACAATTCGCTACCAAGAACGCGTCTCGCGACCCCGAATCTCCGTGAGCTCTATTAACGGAAGGACTTATCTGTGAAATTTCCCGTCGAGGAGGCTCCGCATCCCGCTGCCGCAACAACGCTGCGTACTCCTCGCGCATCTGGCGGATCTCCTGCATCATCGCCTGCAGTGTCACCACTTCCGTTGAGAGCTGCGGGGCGCTCGGGCCGGCTCGTTGAATCTCCGTCTCCGCCTCGAGCTGTAGAACTCTCGGTCTCGGGGTCCTCATCCGCGCTCTCTTTCTCAATGTGGGAGCTGGCTCGATGCTCGCCATCAAATTTCGTACGTCCGCTTTCACTCGTCCGATCCCGGCTGAGCCCGCAAAATGTTGCGCCTCGCTCCGCAATCGCAGGACACTCGCGTTCGCGCCGCGCACTCCCGGACTCTCGTGAAGGAAAGGGAACACTCGTTTATAGAAAAGGAACTCAGGTTTATTATAGAACTCTGTACAGAAATGCGAATCTTAAGATACCGAAGGAGAACTCGACCGAACGTTTCAAATCTCCCCGTAAATCTGACAGATGTTGTTGAAAATCAATAAATCAATAAATAGAAGAATAATGTCTGGTCGTTAAGGAACGCGCTGCGACTTGAATCTCGTCGTGGGCGAAGTTCAGGCTACTCGCGAAGCGCGGATGCAACAATATATATTGTAAATTAAAAAGTCATATCTAATAATAATATGATATTTATTGTTCGGAGTTTGAGCGGAATTTCGAACGTATCGTCCGATCACGCGCCCGTCGCGTGAACCTTCGCCGAACGTGCGAGCAACAACGCGAGCAAAACAAATACCCCCGGAAATACGTGATCGTACCTTCCGAACAGTTAGTCGCACGTAACGAAGCTCAGCAGTCAGTCGACCTCGCATCTCGCTCGCTTCGTTACTCGCTTGCTCGAAATTCTCAATCCGAATAGAGTACTTGTAATTGTGGAGGAGAGTGAAACCGACAACGCACAGCCCTCGAATCGGTGCGCGACGCCGCTCAACGCGTTCAACAGAAAAGAAGCGCCCAGTGTCATCCCGCTTCTAAGACACGGAGAGACGCTGCTCTCTCCTCCCTGCACTGTGGAACATTAAATTTTGTGCCATTACACTCGCAGTTTATTTCCTGCTCCTGATTTCTCACCGAAATCCTCCGAGTCACACTCGCTCCGCGCTCAAGTCTGAGCGCCCCGGCTTCACAGGAGATCTCGTCGAGATCGCTCCTGAACATTTATAAATATTAAGCATATGTAACATAAGTTGCAATGCTAAAAAGGAAAAAGAAATAAAAAATAAGAAAAAAAGCAAAAAAATATATAATGTGTAATATATATATATATAAATATATATATATATATATATATATTACATGTTATATACTTTTCTTTATATTTTTTTCTTTTTAATAACATCTTTCTTTTTCCTTTTTGGCATTGTAACTTCCCAGGTAGCAAGGTGACGTTAATATGACGTCAATAATTCGTCATTTTTTGGGTACGACGTCATTTTACCAACTTAAGACGTATAAATGTCGTGACTTTTTTGACGAAATAATGACCAATCGTAGAATGACCTCATTATAACGTACTATTGACGTCATTTGTATAACCATAAAAACACTTCGACAATTTAACCAAACTATAACGTCCATGTAACGTTAGATTAGTGCCCATTTAATGACGTTAGTTATTTATCCATTGTACGACGTATCTAAGACGTCAGAATTTCGACCAATAAAAGACGTTAGTTAAATCACTTTAATATTACGTACCTGAGACGTTAGACTTTAGACCAATAAAAGATGTTAGTTAACTGACTTTAATACGACGTATCTGGTTCGTCAGTTTGTAGACCAATAAATGACGTTAGTTAACTGACTTTAACACGACGTACCTGAGACGTCAGACTTTAGACTAATAAAAGACGTTGGTTAACTGACTGTAATACGACGTATCTGGTTCGTCAGTTTGCAGACCAATAAATGACGTTAGTTAACTGACTTTAACACGACGTACCTGAGACGTCTGACTTTAGACTACCCAAGGAACACATCGCAGTCAAAATGACATCATTTTGACGTCATAGTTACGTCACGGCAGAAAAAGTCAACATGATGATTTTTGGTTACAGAATTTGACTGCTTATTGGCGTCAAGAAAAAGTCTTACTGTATAGTAGTATGCATATGGGGATTCAGTATATTTTTCTTTACTGTGGTATTAGAAGAGAGTATTAAAAACATATCACATATATTCATTCAGTGAAATACATATGAAATAAATTTATTAAATACATATGTTAAATATACATGTATTATATTATATAAAATATGTATATTTTATATAATATAATATAATATAATATATTATAATATAATATAATATAATATAATATAATATAATATAATATAATATAATATAATATAATATAATATAATATAATATAATATAATATAATATATTATATGTATATCACATGCGCGCAGCATATATTAATATATACTTACAAAACTACATACATACTTATTCTTTCTTTTTTGCACATTGTTTTTGCATCATATTTGTTATAAAAGAATATACTATAATAGTGTTACGTCCTGAGAACTCCACGATTTCCCTTTTTCCGCGAAAATTCCTATTAAGCACTTAAGATATCTTTTAGAGTAAGGATAAATAATCGAGTACGGACGGTTATCGATCGGCGAGTGAGCCTTGATCTCCTCACATTTCTTTTTTTTATCAGCTAGCTATTTGTTTGGGCAACTAAAAAGCAACCTTCCAGGTGACGGAATATTGACAGACGGGGCATACGCGATCGGAATTTTATCAAGTTAGTCTGGCCCATAACTATAACCCGGCGACACGACGCGCCAAAAAGGGGGCTTAATCCCAAATGGAGTTTACTTGGGATCTTTATTGCTCATGCGGCTATGCCAAAACTACCCGCGCAATGTCCGACAAACAGAGACGAAATCTAAAACGTGGTTTTAGGAATCTAAGGGCACGTGGGGGAGGTTTCTGTTTGTGATAGAACTACAATTAAGATTAGAAGGATATGCATCGTCTGTCAACATTGGAACAGGGTCGCGAGATAAATAAGGGACCCTAATAAAAGAGAATCGGCGATAGTCGAAAACAAATGAGTCACTGGAAGAATCGCTGGATTGCACCCCCGATAAGACAGTGGGGGCCTTACGAGGGGACTCACCAATAAAAAACCGGAAAAATCGATAATCGTCTCTAGCTTTCTAGGATAGGCGAAAACTTAAGATCTGGCCTTTGGGTGAGAAACGTCTCGCCCAATAAGAAATCCTCCAGATAAAAATTAGAAACATCCCGCCAACCAGAGGTCCCCAAAAACGAAAACCAGACACCTCCCACAACGAAATCCACCCCTTCCATTCCTGGAAGTTCCCTATATAAGTCCCGACATTGCTGCACTCGACCTCAACTTGTTGGGTGTTCTCAAGCTTATCAAGTCTTAGCCTCGTGCCTTACAATCGTGATCTCTTCCGTTTTCGAGTCACGATTCCACTCCTAGAATCAGTGCCACAAAAAAAAGAAGGGAGGGGGAAAAGGACGAAATCTGCCAACACCTCACTCGTTCGACTCATCCTGCGACCAAGGTCTATTTGAACTCAACGATTCATCAAGTAGTAAGTCCTACGCATATAAACAGATACTACTTTCCCTTTTTTTTTATTTTCGATACATTCTCGCGTTCCGGAAGTCTCCCGGGCACACATTCCTTCAAACCCGCTTTGATTTCTCCATTACTTCTGAGTTAGCTGCTTTTATCGGCGGACTCGGAGTAATCTCTTACCCCTGTTATTTCTGAGTTAGCTGATTTTATCGGCGGACTCAGAGTAATCTTCCCTCTCCATTGCTTCTGAGTTAGCTGATTTTATCAGCGGACTCGAAGTCATCTCCTGCCTCTGAGTTAGCTGATTTTATCGGCGGATTTGGAGTAATCGCCTTCTCCACTGCTTCTGAGTTAGCTGATTTTATCAGCGGACTCGAAGTCATCTCCTGCCTCTGAGTTAGCTGATTTTATCGGCGGACTTGGAGTAATCGCCTTCTCCACTGCTTCTGAGTTAGCTGATTCTATCGGCGGACTCGAAGCAATCTCCTCCATTGGTTCTGAGTTAGCTGATTTTATCGGCGTACTCGAAGTAATCTCCTCCATTCTGAGTTAGCTGATTTTATCGGCGGACTTGAAGTAATCTCCTTCACTGCTTCTGAGTTAGTTGATTTTATCGGCGGACTCGGAGTAATCATCTCTCTCTGTTACTTGTAGTGGATTCGCGCGGTAAGAAGTCACGAAACGCCGCGAAGCACGCGCGGAATCGACGGAACGAGCGGAGACGAAGGAACCTAAGAAAACACGCATTAGAGTTCCGCCGAGAAGGAAATAACGCCGGTCTTCCGCGACTCGCCACTCCACCGCCTCCGCCCGCTCACCCGGAGGAACCACCCTTGCCGCCCCGTGAATTACCCCCTGGTTCGCCCCCCCTCTCGTCCCCTTTCTTATCGGGTATTTCCCGGTACCCCGGACTCTTCACCTCTCCTCGAACCATCGTATTCCCCGGTCCGTCCCGGAGAACTTCCCGATTCCCCCTCCCCCGCACCTTCCTCCCACTTAAGCCCTGAGCGATCGTATTCTCCGCTCGCTCGCGAGGAGTTCTCCTCTCCCGCGGTCTCGGATACCTCGACCGTGGAATTTTCTTCCCCGCGGTGTCAGGATCGTCTAGACGAGGCTTCGTATCCTCCGAGAACCCCGTCCCCCGCATATCCCTCGGTTCCCGAAGAGTCCACCCGAGACCCCCCTCCCCACCACTTTTCCAGAAATCTCTCGGCTCATTTTCTCCAACTCACAGATCCCCTTCCTCTTAATACCTTCACACTCAGCCCCTACGATTTTGACTTAGTCGGACTCCATTCCTTAGTAGATACCGTAGACCCCCACGACACCATCCCTGTCTATTTTCCCGATCATGAATTCCCGTACCTGATTCCTATAAACCTTCTTTCTAACATATTCCACCGTTCCACAGTCACCCTCGAGGAAGTAATTGATCCCGAGGTTATTACACTAGATGATTAGATTAACCCCTAAAATATGTCAAAATAAATTTAATTTGTTTATTACTTAATATGTTTCGACAATTAGACATCCGATTTTTGTATGTTTTGATTTAATAACACACACCTCACGTCATGTGCAATATTTACACCATTAAATGTATTCGATTTCATTTTCCCCCGGATTCTCATTTATTGTTAATTTTATTTCTCTTATACTAGAGTACATCCTTTTTTTGTATCAAATCATATAAACTTCATACCAGTTAACATTT
Source organism: Temnothorax unifasciatus (assembly GCA_030770225.1). Classification (NCBI taxonomy): domain Eukaryota; kingdom Metazoa; phylum Arthropoda; class Insecta; order Hymenoptera; family Formicidae; genus Temnothorax; species Temnothorax unifasciatus. Next base: position 13,787 of record JASTWK010001051.1, read on the forward strand.
TCTTCATGTCGAATAAAAACAAATACTTATCCTAATGACATCTCCGTTTATTCTTTAATTTAAGACCTCACCCTTATCTCCCTCTTAAAATCACACGAGGTCCGATCCCGAGTTAAAGGGATTGAATTCCCTGACTCAAAAGAGGACCGACGATCGCACCGCTCACGGAAGGAGTCCTACCGTCTCTACGGACGTTGACCCTTCCTGAGCCACCGAAAGTGCGTTCGGCTCGCGCCACCCGCCTCAGAGCGTGTACCTGCGAACGATATTTGTAAGTATCTGGTTGCGTCCTTCCTTACCCCTACCCCTCTGGTTAGCCTTTCCTTCGCTTCCCTGTTTTCTTTATCTTAATCCTGGGGTTGGACGTAACAATAGTATTAGAGACTGGAAAATTGAAACTGAAATTATATATTATATGCAAAGAAAAAAGTCGTCTATGTCTCGTATAACAAAAAACGTAAAATGATTCTGAAAAGTAAACATGGCGCAGTTAATACAAACAAAAACGATACGCCTTTATTGCACATAGATATATTAATTAAAGTAAAAGTAAAAAAAGTCAGCATTTTCTGCACCAAATATACAGAGGACAAACTAAAAAAAGCATTAATCTTATTTATATATAGTATAACGTTCAAAAATAGAAAAAATTGTTCGCATTTATACCACACGCTGAGCACTGGTGCTAAACCAACGTTTCACGTAATCTTCAGGCTTCTTTAAGTCGACTGTTTTACCAAATTTCTGCAGAATAGCAGCTGTAAGGAAACATATATATCACTATTCAACAAACTTGTCTCTTTTGAAATACAACGATAAAGTGTTATTCAAGGAGGTACACCACAGCTGAAGATATTAAAATATCTGTTTTATTTTATTATTATAAACACACAGCTTTTTACTTATATTAACAATGTAGAAAAGTGGTGACCATCCTGTACTTAATTTTTATAATATTTTATAATATTTATCATAAAAAAATTAATCCAAATTGATGCAGAAAAAATGGTAATTTTTAATTGATTTAAAGAAAAATTAAATTACAGAATCCATTTTAATAATTAATTTAAAAAATTATAAAGAATAATTAGTTAATGTAGAATAAACAGTTACAAATAATTTAGTAAACACATTTTCAACAAGTAAATTATTCACCTTGTATAGCCTCATACGTTTTACTCTTGTTGAAAGCTATTTTGGTTTTCTGAGTACCTCCCCAACTAATAGATCTGGAAAAGGAATTCGTGATCACTTTCGGGAGTACAGACTGCAGAGCAGCAACTTCTGAATCTTTGTTTTTCATTTTTGCTGTAAAGACATCTACCTGTACAATTATAATTTCATAAATGAAATAACATTATAAATATTATTTTAATCTTATTGGTACATTAACAGGGCGCAAATGGAAAAACATAATTTTGAGCAACTAAAATCAAGCAGACTGCTGAGATATATTTACCACGTATGTAAATGCATCGTTATCTGCGAGAATTTCTTCCAGTTTTTCCCACTCCTCTTCTGTACGTAGAGGAAATGCTGGGATTCCGTGTGGTCGCTTCAATTTTATTTCTTCTGGAAAAAGTTTTTTTTATGATACGGTCTAACTTAAGTTCCAAGTGGTCGAGCTTGATGCGTTCTTCTTCTTGAACTTTGACAATACTGTCAAGAACATCCCACATCCGCATGATATCTGTGCTTCCTGGAAATAATACCAATGCAGTTTACTTAATCGATTTCACTCTCATCTTAAATTGACATGGAAATGAAAAAAAAGTACTTCTATTCGTCTTCATAAATTCCACGAGCAATAAAAATTTATTTTTACCAGTAAAACATATATATTATATATATATATATATATATATATATATATATATATATATATATATATATATATAATATATATATATATATATATATATATATATATATATATATATATATATATATAATATATATAAAAACAGATGAGACCTTTCCTTCGCCAGTGATCAATCAAACAAAATCCTTTACTTCAACCAAACTGGCAGTCTTTATTTAAAAAGCACAACGCGTTTCAACCGAGATTCCGGTCCTTATCAAGTGCGTATATCACATTAAAACGCTTGCAAAACACTTCATTGAATACAGTGTGGCAGCAAAGAGTCTACGAACTAAACAGTGAATATAAGTAATCTACGAAATAATTATAATAAAGGAGCAAAGAGAGCAACGCTTACATGTTTTGTGTGTCGATGGTAATAAAACGATTTACGTATCATCTTTATGTGGTGTTTGATGGTGCGATCACCTCAGATAACGACGGACGACTGATTCGCGCTCTCTTTGGATATCTTGTAACTATTAAGTTCAAAGCTTTTGATTACATGTAAAACAGAGTCAAAACGATCCTTTTTGTCGCAACAATTGATTGGCAAGCCAAATCTATTACCTAAGCTAAGAAATTTTGAAACCGCATCCGGAATTTGTTTACTACTGACATTAACGATCCATTTGTTCATATTTGCATTAGAAAACATGTTACCAAGTCGATTACGTTTCGTTAAAATATGATTAAATTTGTCCATTAATTTAAGTTTGGTTCGGCTGTTATGACGAGAAATAATATTATTGTTACGATCAAAAAATTCCCTGACCAAGAGTTCGGGTAGAACACACCTCGACCTAATAATGGTGTCCCATCACGATGAAGGATTTTTCAAGACGATCACTAGAGTATATGGACATAAGAACATGCTGTCCTTGAAGTCTTGGGTTAAAACTAACATCACGCTTTGCACTGCCCTTCAACAATTGACGTTTTTGCTTCGTTGCCGACGAAACGATATTCTGCCACCACACATCTACAATCTACGTTTCAACGTTTTCTTCAAATTCGACAGATTGAACCACAAATACAGCACTCTTAATATTAAGTACCAAAAAAATTGTTAAATCTCGAGATCAAGGACATTCACTTTTATACAAACGTCTTACGCGCCAAGATCCGCGATATCGAAAAGCATCTTTTCCTGTCTCTACCCGAACTCTTGGTCAGGGAATTTTTTGATCGTAACAATAATATTATTTCTCGTCATAATAGCCGAACCAAACTTAAATTAATGGACAAATTTAATCATATTTTAACGAAACGTAATCGACTTGGTAACATGTTTTCTAATGCAAATATGAACAAATGGATCGTTAATGTCAGTAGTAAACAAATTCCGGATGCGGTTTCAAAATTTCTTAGCTTAGGTGATAGATTTGGCTTGCCAATCAATTGTTGCGACAAAAAGGATCGTTTTGACTCTGTTTTACATGTAATCAAAAGCTTTGAACTTAATAGTTACAAGATATCCAAAGAGAGCGCGAATCAGTCGTCCGTCGTTATCTGAGGTGATCGCACCATCAAACACCACATAAAGATGACACGTAAATCGTTTTATTACCATCGACACACAAAACATGTAAGCGTTGCTCTCTTTGCTCCTTTATTATAATTATTTCGTAGATTACTTATATTCACTGTTTAGTTCGTAGACTCTTTGCTGCCACATTGTATTCAATGAAGTGTTTTGCAAGCGTTTTAATGTGATATACGCACTTGATAAGGACCGGAATCTCGGTTGAAACGCGTTGTGCTTTTTAAATAAAGACTGCCAGTTTGGTTGAAGTAAAGGATTTTGTTTTATAATATATATATATATATATATATATATATATATATATATATATATATATATATATATATATATATATATATATATATATATATATATATATATATATATATATACGCTGAAAGGGATTAGCAAATACCCTCTACTTACTTCTTTGCTTTATTGTTATGTGTTTAATACACAATTGATCTTCGATCGATTCACTGCAGTCAATCAGATCACTGACACATAAAGTCTAAGCTACAACCATAAAACTTAAGAAATCATGATAACACAAACTATCACAGTCGGTAATCCCAGGTCGATAATCGCGTATCGATAAACAATACGTGTTTGTAATTTTAATGATGTGATTTCATGGTACGAAACGCATGCGCAATGCGGAATTGGCAGAACCTTCGAAAATTGGTTCGACCTTTTTTTACGTTCATTTCGCCGATTTCTGTATGCAGCGGAAAACGTGGAAACGTAATCTGTGCGTGCCAATAATATACATTATTTTGATAGATACAATAAACGAATCTACGAAAAGGGTCTTGTGATTGGCTCGCGTCAATTGCGCTTCTGCGAATTTCGCTTCATGGGACATTAGAATTAAAAAATACATTTCAGCAGAGCGCAATGGATGGAATATCTACGATTGAACGGACTTCGTTCTAACAATTCCGCATTGCTCATACGTTCCGTACCATGGGATCGCACCATAATGCTAATTATAAGACTCCATAGACGCGGCAATGCCGTGCGGCAGAGTGCGTTGACCAATTAACAAATTTTGATTTTGCCGAAGATTAACGCAGGCGACTTCCAGCAGCCTTCTGATTGGTCAACGCACTCTGCCGCACGGCGTTCCGCGTCTATGGATCAGCGACATAAGGCCGATTTATGAAGGCCGTAACTGTTAATTTAAGCCGTAATTAAACTCTAAGAAATTAATTAATTACAATTGATTTTATTCTTCTCACATTGATCTGTCATTGGTCAATTTCTTAGGGTTTATGGCTTAAACCAACGGTTGCGGCCTTTATAAATCTACCTTTAAAAACAAAAAACGATCTATTAACGCTACATGAGCGCGAGTCTTCTCGGCCTCGAGTCGGCCATACTGGTAGCCGGTACTGGTAGCGCGGTAGCCTAGCCACCATCGATCGACGCATCCGCATCCGCATCCGCATCTGCTCGCCGGCCCATCAGATTAAATTACAATCAATTTGTACGCAAGTTCGGCGCAAACATCCTCCAGCATCCACGCGGCGTCAACTCGAAGGAACGGATCGTTGTCGTGGAGTGCAAAGTGATCCGCGTCATCATCTTCGATCAGACCGGCTACGTTCTACAAACGTCTATACGTTCTACTAACGATCGCGAGGATTTCCGATTGCGAGTCGAAAGCGAATGGAAGATCAATTCGACCAACTCAACATGAATGTAAGTATACATTTAATTAATCTCAAAATCTCGAATACTCGCAACTCGTCGCGTCGCGTAAAAAAGTCACGGCGGTCTCGGTCTGCGTGTACTTGGCACGAGAGAATAGTTGCTTTCCATTTACACTCAAGTTACATGAATCACTCAGTTATGTGAGTATTTTATACTCAGGTAAGATATGTCATTTTGTATTTACCTGCTTATTTTCGTGACAAAGCTATCACAATAATACAGGTCCATAGCCTCACTTTTAATGTGAGTTTATATTAGATTCATTAAAGCACATGGTCTCGATTGTGGATAAAAACTTAGTTGAATCTCACTTGCCAGCATGCAAAAAGAACGTGCATTTAACTGAGTTATGACGTCACAAGTGAGAATTATTTGAGTTTTGATGTAAATGGAAAGCAACTAATACCGTGTCTCTTGAGATATTTTTTATGCATCATTGGCTACGTTCCGATATTCGCTGTCAATTTTGTAAGTAATAAAATAATCAAGAGACATTGCGATATAATATACATGACGTAAAATATAGATTCAGTACTGGCAATGAATATTGGAACACAGCCATTAACAGCTGTGACGTGACATTGTCGCGTCCCTTGCTCCGACGGTAGCTCGACCGAGAGGGACGTCAAGGGTGGTGCCTCCGCCCGAGACGGGCGGAGCGCTAGCGTAAAGTTAGGTTAACTTGTTTACAAGCTTTCAGATCGCGAGAAGGTGCAGAGCAGATGGCCCGGAAATAATGTAACGGCGTAAAGCCGCAACGCGGGAATATTACAGGTGGACAGCCCGAGCCTTACCTTACCGAGGACGAACGGTCGACGGGCGGGTCACGCCGGGGCCCTAGCCAGGGACAGCGAAAACGGAGCACGTAGCCGCGACGACGTACCGGCCCGAGAGCGGGGGAGACCGTAACGGGGGACGCCCCGACGAAGGTCCCCGAGAACGACACGGCACCACTACCGGAGTTTCGCCGCCGGTCGACAGGCCATGGCCCGTCCAGCCTGGCCGTCGAGAAACCGGCCGACGAGTCGCGGCCTGGACAGCCGGACTCGAAAACGGATTTGAAGCCCGCCGGTAGGTGGAGGCGGAAGCGAGAGGCGCTGGAATCGGGCGTCGCGATCGCATAGGGCGCAGCAGTGGTCGGGCGCGGCGATCGGCAGCAGCGGCAATTGGTACCCCTGGCGCGCGGGAGCGCGGTCCCGGCGTGGTCCCGTCGGGCCGGCGAGCGGGCACTGTCGTGCGAGCCGCCATACAGGTACCACCGGCCCTGTGGGACGCTGAGCGAACGCCGAAGATACGAACCACATTGTAAGGCCACTGCTCTAAAACCTCCAAGTAAGACCGTCGCGATATCGAGGCCCTCCCGGGAGTCGGGTTGTTCCGCGAGAATATGTAAAGATCGATTATAGAGCCTATCGAAAGAAATACCGCGGGAGGGCCCAGTCGGATAATTATGAGAAGTGCCCGTCTCGGGAATCCGGAAGTGCGGCCGCCGACAGTCAGCGTTTCGTGTTTCGTCTAGTTTGTTCGTTTCTGTATGATGCATCTGAGAGATGCCGCGTGAGATTTCGTTCATGTCGTGAGTTTGTTGATTCGAGCGTATGTGTTTTGGGATTTTTGTGCGATTGGGGCGGTTAATTCCGCGATTTAGATTGTCGTTAACGGGGAGACGCGCAGGGCGTAGTCGAGCCGTTTTGGGCGGGGTGCTCTTCGCACGACCGGGCACCGTATCATCGTGGGGCCGCCGCGCGAGCTCCGCGTGATCGCGTCGTGGCGTGCGGGACATCGTTGCGTTTCGCATCGGGGACTTCGCGAGGCCGAGGGCGTGAGGACCGAGGCCCATCGCGAGGTCAATTTGCGTGGATTAGCGTAACGTATAGCTTTGCGTAGGGAAGTACTGTGTTCGTTTGGCGTGGCGTAACGTTTCGCCCGAAATTGAGAATTCGCGGTAAGAGATCGTTTGTGATTTCGTGTTAATGCGTCGTCTGAAGTCTAGGGTATCGTGATCTGCGATTTCGTGTTAATGTATCGTTTGAAACACTTTCGCGTTAGTGGATCGTCGGAGATTGAGACTCTGCGTGAAGGTACCGCTCGTCTGAAATGCGTTAGAATATCGTAAAGTATTCTGGGATTTCGCGTTCATGTATCGTCTGAAATGCGTTAGAATATCGTAAAGTATTCTGGGATTTCGCGTTCATGTATCGTCTGAAATGCGTTAGAATATCGTAAAGTATTCTGAGATTTCGCGTTCATGTATCGTCTGAAATGCGTTGGAATATCGTGAAGTATTCTTGTACTGCGTTAACGGGTCGCGCCGAGTGAGATCGACCCTTCTGCAGAGGACCACCTTGTCCTCCTGTTTCATTATTAAATAGATTTGTTTTCTTGTTATATCTTGGTTTTATTTTGTGCGTTGATTGCGTAGCGCTCCCTCTCCCCGCCCCAACCGAGACCCCGTGGTCTCGTAAAAGAACGCACGACTGAGATAGCTGCCGATTTCGCGATTAAGCTTGAGCGTAAAGTTGTGAATAAGGTGGTGTGGCCTTCTCCACACCTGGCGCCCAATATTGAGTTTGAGAAAGTATTCGGTCGAGCTATCGCCTAGATCTGAGTTAATCATTGCGTTCCGCGTTTGAGATCTGGGCAATAATTAATTCGACGGCGCGCTTCCTCTCGGCCGGCGAGACCGAGGACAGCCGGCGGCGTCGCACAGCATGCATTTGACAGTAGAAACTATATTTTTTAAATAATAATGCTTTTTTATTTTATTTTTTAGGATGATGATGATATGACCGGCCAACAAGCAGATCAGGCAGAAATGGCTGCCTTAAAAGCTGAAAATGAGCAGTTGAAGAAACAACTCGCCACCATACCGGCACTACAACTGCCACAGCCGGTACCAGCCCTGGCCATAGCCCCGGCCCCAGCCCCAGCCCCAGCCCCGGCCCCAGCCCCAGCCCCGGCACCGGCACCAACACCGACACTGACACCGACATCAGCATCAGCACCGGTACCAGCATCGGCATCAGCACCAGCACCAGCCACAGCACCTTCAGTGCTAAAACGTAAGTACAAAAAAATCAACAATTTATTGTAGCAAATGGTATTAATTTTGAAATAAATAAATAAATAAATTTCTGTTTGTCATATAAATAAATAAATAAATTTCTGTTTTTGTTACAGCAAAAAGATGGCAAAGGGCAGGCAGAAATAGAAATATGTACAGAGGTAGAGGAAGAGGAAGAGGAAGAGGAAGAGGAAGAGGAAGACAGTACAGCAAATGTTATACGCACAATGTGTATTTTTAAAAAAAGAAAAAAGATATATAAGTATGTCATCCGTAATAAAATTCCCTAATGTACAGTTTTTCGCGTATATTGATAATGATCCTATCTTTGCACTTTTTGTCTGCATACGCATATATTACATTTTTTACAATATATTTTCTGTCTATTCGCATCTTTTATTTAAATAAATTTATAACGAGAGGTACGTCACGATATTTGCCTATTCTGAAGTGCAAAGTCCTTATATTCAAGATGATTGTCGACGACAGTGACGGTTGATGCAAAGTAATTGCTCTCAAGAGAACTGATCTAATGGAGAATCGTGTAAGACCTTCTACTCCCGGATCCTCTTGATCGTGTGATTAAAATTGTAACAAACTAAGAAGACATATCTATATAAAATTTTATAATTATAAAATACATAGATTAAACTCGCAGTAATATGATTGTGTGACTTGCCTTCTTTACTTTATTTGCAGTAATTAAAATTGTAACAAACTAAGAAGACATATCTATATAAAATTTTATAGTTATAAAATACATAGATTAAACTCGCAGTAATATTAATTTACGCACATATGTTGAGATATAGATATATAAAAATGCATGAAACGATTATCGACGAGGATTATCAGCGAACGCGATCTAAGATCTGAGGATAAGGTGACAGGTGAAAAACGGGATCGTTACGCGCGATATAAAACAGTCCTTTCATTTTCCGACTTCAGGGTCGCTGTGCGAACGAGCTCCCGACCGGGATGGAGTCCACGTGAGGAGGAGGCTCGACATCGGTTTGCCTTGTCATATATCGGTTCATGGGCGTTCCGCCCGAATACTAAATGATAAAATATTCGGATATTTTTCTCCTCCTCTTTTGCCATCTTAGTGTCCATGTTCATAGAGTTCTTGTAAATAGTTGCGAGCAGATTGGCATCGTTTGTATCCACGATTTCCTCAATAATGTGTGAGACATTTTGCATTTTCTCATCGTAGATAGATGAGGGAATGGACGGTGTTTCCTTAACATAGACGGTATCTATTACGGCGTGATTTTCCACCGGTGACGACGGTTCGTCTAACTTGTACTTGAGCAGGCAGGTTTCAATTTGCCGATTATCGCGGCGGACACTTTGCACACCTCAAAGTCGCTATCATCTTTTAGGGTAACCAGAAGCACCTAAAAGTTTAAGGGAAAAAATCACTCAAGCTATCAATATTTATTAATAATTTATGAATTATATTTATTCATTTATTCATTTATTATTAGAATTCTAACTAATTACTTACACCTAGGCAACTTTGTCTCGCTAGTTCGTCCAGTGCCTTATTAAGCCTCCACTTAATCTCGTTTTTGTTCAATGCCACGATCTTCCTATGCTCCTTGGAAAACGTCACGTTTGGGAAGCAGTTGTCAAGCATTCCCTTATCAGTCAAGTGCGATTTGACGAAGTGGTCCCAGAAAGATAATGCGTTTGTCTTCATTTCCCAGTGCAGATCAATCACGGCCGCTACACATATTGCTCGCAACATCGAATTGATGACCTCTTTCCTGCAAATTGTATGACATTAATTCTACAATGTACATCAAGTATTACAGATTTAACAACCCTACGTACGACCAGTTCTGATGAACATATAACTCCTTGATTAAAGTCACAGCCTCTCTCCTGACTATTGGCCTCACTTTCGTTCCTGAGTAGATCAATCGCCGTTTCCTATAAAAATCGGTTAACTCATATAATTCATCTTCTTCAACAATATTCGGAAAGCGAGTAAGAAGTAATAAGTATATGTACGGTTAAATTTACTTGCGACAGTTGTTGCTCCCATAGTTTGTTGATGCGTATCATAGTCGCGACGAATGTTAACGCTGACGCTCGCACGTAGCTCTCATCTGTTTCAATGATATCGACTGCCACTTTCGGAAACTCATTAATCAACAGGAAGTCTTGGAATGCCGGATATTCTGTGAAAAAATTGCGTATTTTTATATAGAGAAAATCCCTGGTTTGAGAAACTAAAAGAAATTGAGTTCTAAAAAATACTGAATAAAAAACTCATATTCTTCAATAAGAAATCTTTGACATTTTTGTTTTAAAAATAGAGAGTTGAAGTTGTTCAAGAAGGATATAATTAAAAAGGCAGCCCTTTTTTTTAAATAATTAAATAATTAAAAAAATCTCGGAAGATAATACCTTGGATTCTGTATCAGGTGAAAGCGATTTATCTTTAATAAATTCTTCAATAGCGTTGATAAATTTTTCCTCAACAGCATCACAGTACATGTTTTCATATATTTTTGTTAAACACATACTAGTTTTAGTTCGTGTGGACGATGTGATGTCTATCGAGGACTTGAATTCGTATCCCTCCATTTCACCGGCCACCTCCATTAATTTTTGCAAACCGCGAAGTTCGACAAATCGTTCGGCCCAGTCTAATGCGATATAATGAATGTTACGCATAATAAGTTCTATTATTGCGTCTCTGGCAAGGCCTGTTAGCATTCTACTTGTTACACTATTCAGCAAGCTCGACAGAATCGTGTCAATTTCTTTCTTATCTTATACGCTTCGCATAACGCATCGTCGGGTTTTGAATCGGGTTCTTCACTCATGCCGCTGTAAATGTTCAATATATTTTGAAACAAAAATTTCAATTATTTAAACATCACATAACATTCAGAGCACTGGGCAGAAATATATATATATATATATATATATATATATATATATATTCACGTCAAACCGCATATATAACATCGTGTTATTTTTAACATTAGGAAAATTATTTCGCATTAAACTTGCATACATAGGGAACTTTCCAGCAAGTGACACAAGTCGACACAAACGTTCGTTCTATCTTTCTTTTTTGGCAATGAGTAACAAAGATAAAACGATACCTGTGTCGACTTGTGTCGCTTGCTGGAAAGCTCCCATAAGTGAATCTCGCGTTTTATGTAAAATTTGTAAGAATCCTATTTGTAATCTAACCTATACTACGTATACGCGAACGTTACTTAATTCTGTAGTAACTTACGAACAATACGATAATTCCTCCGCATAAACAGGAGATTTATAGTAACTACGATGATATCGTTCGTATAAGTTACTACAGAAGTAATATTCACGTAATAAACGTAAACTATTATAATTCCTGTCACATGCACTTAGTCGCGTAAAAGAGTCACGATGCGGTCTCGCTTCGCGTCGTATAACAATAGGATAATTACATGTAAATATAAAACAATCACCTTGAATCAGAAAAAATATTAATTGTCGCGTCGCGTGTAAAGAGTCACGGTCGGTCTCGCTCCGCGCGTACTTGACGCGGGACACTACCGTGTTAGGTTATAATAGGTTAACTGTGACAGCGCGCTGTCCGCACTGTCCGCGCTGTCTGCACTGCAGACTGCACTGCATTGCGATACTAACGCCGTTAGCCGCCAGTGTCGAAAAAGTAAAAGTGACATTTCTCTGTTATATGTATGTTATATTCGGTTATATAGATGAGAGCGGTCGACGTAGAAGAAGTATCTTAAAAATAAATTTTCACATTTGGACTTTACGTCGCAATATCTCCGCTCGTAGGGCACGTAGCGGAAAAATGAAAAGAACGGACCCCCCCCCCAAATCGACCCCAAGCTATCGATCAAGCCTATTTAGAACTTGATCCGTTCACTCGTTATCGAGATCTCAACATCTCGAGTACTTGCAAATCGTCGCGTCGCGTAAAAGAGTCACGGTTGGTCTCGCTCCACGTGTACTTGGCGCGAGACACTACCGTGTCTCTTGATTTACACATAAATGTATCTAACTGTTTTATTACCAACTTTCTATTTTATTAAAATGTATCTACTAAAATAAATATTATATTTAAAATTATTTAAAAACATGATTACTGATGAACAAATTGAAGAACTTAAAAATATAAATCCTACTGATTTATTGACTAAAAATGACGAAATTGATGCAATTCAAGAATTTGATTCGACAGTGTAAGTATTAATACATACGCATATATATATATATATATATATATATATATATATATATATATATATATATATATATATATATATATATATATATATATATATATATATATATATATATATATATACACGTACATGTACAAATCCATACATATATATTTATTTATATACGTACACATGTATGCACATATACATACATACGCACAACATGAATAAATATATTCTTATATTTTTAACCAATTTATTTAAAAAAAAAGTTTAATAAAATCAGTATTATACTTGTGATTTTTATCTAAAACAATGTTTTTCTATAAATATATATTTTAAATATTCTATTCTAATAAATATATTATTTACAATATGTAGAGAAATTATTGGCTATGTTGACGGGATTGAAGCTCCGCGCTTAGTAGGTACTAATAAACAATATAAATATTTTAAATTTTTCTTGAACAATGGAAATAATAAACGTGTACAAGTAGTGGCGTGGAATGAGAATATTGAAATTGTAGAACAATATATACAGACAAATTGTGTAAGTTATCAAAAAATATAAAATTTAATAAAATAAAATAAAATAAAATAACTTAAATTAAACATAAAGTAAATAAAATAAAACAAATAACATAAAGAACGACAAGGAATAATATAAAATAACACAAGATTTATTGTATATTTCAATTCTTGTTTTAATTCTTTTAATAAATAAAAGACACATTCTTTCTATTAATCATATATTTAGTTATAAATATAAATAATAATTTTTGATATACTCATTATCACTACATATTATTTATAAACAGTTATAATTAATTTAATAAATTAAAATAGTATATTATATATAAAATTATAACTGTAATTATATCTATTAATTTTAATTATAATTTTAATATAGATTATACACTTGGATGGTGTGCAAGCCAGGCAACCCAAGAATTCCAGATTTAATACTGGAAACGTACCTTTTGAATTACAAGTGCAAAGTAACACTATATGTTCTACACTGGGAAAACATCTCTCAGTATTCTCATCAAATACAAGACCTGAAAAAGTAAAACTAAGCGAAGTATTAAATACATCTAACCGTATTAGTAAGTTTCATATATTTCTTTTATATTAATTATACATAAAAATATAATAAATTAATATAATAAGAATAGGACTTTCATTAAAATTCCGTTCTTTGTATACAAACACATCGAGGATAATAAAGAAGAAAATGATAAAAAATAAAACATTTAAAAAATGTTAAAAAATGTTAAAAAATGTTACAATGTTACAATGTTAAAAAATGTTACAATATTAAAAATAAAATAAACAAATCAATCATTATTATTCATACATTATTATTATATCATATCAATTATTATTATATCATTACAATAAACATTTATTCTTTATTTTAAAAATATATAACGAAAATAGCAGTGGAACCTTACTAAATATGTTTAAATTAAATTTTGAACAAGTATACGAATTTAAAAAATTATGATAAAATACATACTTCTTATGATACTAAAAAGAACATTAGTTTTGAGAAATAACTTATGTCGTATGGTACATTCAAAGAGTGTGAGTAGTTTTAATTGGTATCACAGAATCTGCGTAATTTACATAATCCTTTTCTATCTAAAAACATTTAATATATATATTTAAAACATTTAAATCGGATGAGAAATATTTGTAATATTCTTTTTTATCAAGTATTTTATCAAGTAACTTACCAGGGTTTTATTGAAAATATCCAAAATCAAAGGTAGTCCACCTTGATTAATAAACAATTTATGCAAGGAAGTGTCGGAAAGCATCACGCTAATTTGTACTAATGCAGATTTTCGAATTTTCGGGTCGACGTTTGGTTCGTTCAACATTTCCAGCACAGATAACATATTGCTCCTCTGTAAACAGAGTATTTTTGTGAATTATGTTCGAAAATGGTTCCCAGTCAAAATGACTCTCCTAAATAATCTCATACAAAAAAGTCTCGGAAAAAATATCTCAATCCAAAATGTCTTAGTTAAAAAATATCTCAATCCAAAATGTCTCAGTCCAAAAATATCTCAGTCCAAAATGTCTCAGTCCAAAAATATCTCCTTACCATAATGTATCGTACAAAAATCACTCCTACAAGAATATCTCTGACAATAATTAACTTCGAAATTACATCATACAATTTATATTACACAATATTATTGTAATGAATTACATCTTACAAATTTTTATTACAAAATATCAACTAGACACATAGTGTGCCTTCAAAGTACATGCGTGGACTTTCCACGCGTGGCGACAAAATTAACATTTAATTAGTATCACATTTCATGAACAGCCATACATTGATATTAAATTATTCTAATCAACTAAATATACAAATAATAATCATAATATAATAAATCAGTAGTGTGTCACATTGTTTTGAGCCTTTCGACTCACGAGACTCCTAGAGATATTATTGCCACCTTTGACTAGAGAGGATACGGCCTTAGAGGCGTTCAGGCATAATCCCACGGATGGTAGCTTTGCACCACCGGCCGCTCGACCAAAGTGCGTGAACCAAATGTCCGAACCTGCGGTTCCTCTCGTACTGAGCAGGATTACTATCGCAATGACTGGTCATCAGTAGGGTAAAACTAACCTGTCTCACGACGGTCTGATCCCAACTCACGTTCCCTGTTGGCGGGTGAACCGTGGGTTCTGATCATTATATTATGATCATCAGGCTCTATAGCTTTTAACTCGTCCAATAATGTAGAATAAATTTTTCGTGTTTCACCAGTAGTTAGCGCGAAAACTAACGGCAATACTTTGCCCTCAACAGCACCATGTATACTATACATCTAGTAAAATATATTAGGTACAGTATTGAATGTACCATCAGCATACATAACTCTACTAGACCGCAACATATTCATATTGTTATTTGTAGTAAATGTCAAAAGACGATCACTTCTTTGGCAGTTATAACCTTGACATCTCGTTGTAAAAATAAATCCTTACTTTTTGTAAAGCAATATTCCTGAGGGACAACAAGTTCAGCAGCAGTAGTAGGATTGGCTGGCATATTATTGCTTGAGATATTTTTGTTCGATACATTATTGCTTGAGATATTTTTTGTTCGATACATTATTGCTTGAGATATTTTTGTTCGATACATTATTACGGCAAGATATTTTTGCTCTGAGATATTAATGGCTGAGATATTATAGACGAGATATTTTTGCTGAGATGTTTTGGGTTGAGATAAAATGAGGGGTCACCTTCGAAATGATATATACATTTTATATGCAATATATATTTCTAAAATTGCATTTTAATTTTTAATATTAATTTTAATAATTTAAAAAATACACACAAGGACAATTCTCTGCCAAATGACTAAATCAAGACTATAAAAGATTTTCAAATATTCTGAATGCAAATATGTGTAACCTGATAATTGCCTTTTGATCGCTTAATGAAGTTTCTACGTTCAAATATGCAGAGTGAGCTAAGAGGCAAGCCATGTAAAGACGACAAACGTGGCAATTTCTGGACAAAATCCTTTTCCTTCCCAAGAAGCCAGATTAACCGACACAACGCTTCTTATGTTACATTTTTATATCTCTTTTAAATTCGTCCTGTATAGGCTGCGTTTCTGTATTCACTGTAAGTACTGACAATCAAAGAGGATTAGATAGAGTGGAAGCTGGCGTGTCCGCGATTCGCCATCTAGCAGTTCGGAGACGCACTACGTGCAATCTTCTCTCTCACAAAGCTTTGCTCTCTCAATCTCTCTCACTAAGCAAGATAACCTCTACTTTAATCGTTGCGCTTTGTCGTTGGCAGCAAGTTGGCAGAAAATTATATTGTAATAAATAAAAAAAGAATGACCCTGCGGTGCTACGTCAAAAATTGCAAAAAAAATAATAAAGTTAACAAAGATGTATCCTTTTTCCAACCGCCGACAAATCCTAAATTGTAAGTATAAAATATACTTGAATAAGTTGTGATTAAACATCGACACCACTTAACGTCATTTTTTATCTTATGTCATGAATGAAAATAGATATTTCTGTTTTAAGTTTAAAAATAAGTTTTTGGAAATTATTTAATTATTAGAATTGTTATTGATTTTGAACCAATGAATTATGATTCTATGGTATTGTATGATATATACTGGAATTCTTTAATAAAAAATTGATTTACAGGCGAAAGAAATGGCAGGAATTTGCTGGTGTGCAAGGGGATCCTCCAAATCATCTCCGGATTTGTTCGGATCATTTTGAGTCAAAATGTATCAGGAAAAAGTACCCAAGGCCGCTGCTTGTTCGTGGAGCGATACCTACCATTAAACCTCATCGCAAGTCTCCATCACCACCAGTTATCAAATATCACAAGGACAAAGTGGAGATTTATCGATCGGCCCTTGAAGGTAATTTAAGTAGAAAATATTTATTTTCAAAGTCCATTAACAATCTTGGAGTTTTCTTAAATTAACAATTAGCTTATAATTCAGAAACACGTTGCTGTCAATTTATTGACAATTTGTCATTAAGGCCCAAAATTTTCAATGCCTCAGGCAAAAATTATTTTCTGGAAATCTCCTACTTACTTTTCTCCACAATAAAATTTCTATTTTATAGGAGATTGTTTCCATCCATCGAAGAGACTGGTTTTGGATATACAAAAAGCAACTGCAGAACAACCAGCAACAATTAACATTGAAACCAACGATAACATCAAGATTGTGCTATCAGGTAAAACAATATAATGGTAAAAAGTGAAAAGGGATGTTGAATTTCCTATCAGCTGTCTTAATTCCGATAATTGTACATAGAATCTCATCCACTGATTTCCACATTCCGATAATTGTACATAGAATGTCATCCATTAATTTCTACATTAATGAGTTTCGTTTATATTTTAAAAATATGTTCAATTTTGAAGCACATTGACGAATAACACGTTATTTTTTTATATACATTAAAAATAAAGCTGGTCGTGATGTAATAAAATCATGTTTAATATCTTATTTCCACTATCTGTCGTTACAAATTGATTATTTTTTCGCTATTTAGATGAGGAAGAAGATGAAAGACACCTAGCTCAAGTGAATCTATCATTCTCGCCCAGCGCCATCCATTTCACATCCATTCCACAAACACCAACTGTTTCATCGACGTCAATAGAGAAAAACACATCGATATCTTTGGAAGTAACTTCCCCATTAACAGAGTCTACTTCCAAACCGATGAAAACATTTTTCACTGAAAATTTTGAAGTCTTCACTCCAACACAGATTTTCAATGACACGTTAACACAGTTGCCAGAATGGGAATCAGATTTACGAACGCCAGCAGTACATTTAGAATTAGCGTTACCTTCAGCCAGTATAACCCTCACACCAAGAAAAATTTCGGCCAAGCATATACCGATACATTTAAAATCACACTCTCCGTCAAAAAGATTCACTCTCACACCGACTAAAACATTTTCGAATCAAACACTTAAACCCTCGAAATTATTTACGCCAAAACGTATCTTAAATGAAACATCAACATCATCACCAAAAGCTTCCTCAAGTTTGACCCCTAAGTCTTTACGACTTAATGCTCAAGAACGAAAGATAAAAGCTTTACGTTCTAAAATTTATCGATTACAACGTGATGAAAGAAAGACTATTCCAAAGAAGTCAGTAGAAATTGAAACAATAATTGCGCAATCCGCTAGACACTTATCAAAAACTGCGCAAACATTATTCGCAACTCACTTACGTTTATCGTGTGTCAAAAATTCACGAAAAAGATATAGCGACGAGTTTGAAGATCTCGCATTATCTATTTTGTATCATTCGCCAAAAGCTTATAGATTTCTGAAAAAAATTATTAATCTGCCATCAGAAAGAACGCTCAGAGAATACAAAAAAAAAATGTCCAATTTACGTGGGAATTAATGAAACAGTTTTGTTGCAATTGAAAAATAACTTCGCTAACGCGCCAAGAAAAGATAAATTAGTATCACTTTTGTTTGATGAAATTAATCTAACTTCCGAAGTTCATTATGATCCACATTCTGATTATTTCAAAGGATTAGCAGATGATGGCGTAACACGTGACCCAGTAGAAGCAGCATCGGCTTTGGTAATGATGATAACGTGGATTAACAAAAATATGAAACAAAAAATAGGATACGTTTTCTTAGGAAAAACAGGCAACACAATAAAGACGCATAACATCGTTAAATACGCATTAGAGAAAGTCAGTAGTACCGGTCTAATAGTTAAGTCAGTTGTTTGCGATCAAGGTCCTAGGAATAAAAGTTTACCAAGAGCATTGGGGGTTACTAGTGAAGAAAAGTCATTCTTTTTCATAAAAGGTATACCGGACAAGATTTTTTTTCTATTTGATCCTCCTCATTTATTAAAATTTCTCAGAAATAATGTAGAACAGAAAAAATTGAGTTACCGAGGTGGAACTGTTGATTAGAATGAAATTAAGAAGGTATATGCATTAAGTCAGGAAAGCCCTTTAAATTTAATACCGAAAATTTCAGACCGTCATTTTGAACTGGGCAACTTTTCAAAAATGAGCGTTTCTCTGGCCGCGCAAGTCTTTTCGGAATCCATGTACACAGCTCACCTAGTTTACAAACTTATTTTTCCAGAGAAATTTGAGAACACAAATGACATGACTTTTGAATTCGTTCACGACGTAGATAAATTATTCGATTCATTAAATTCAGTACTACTAAAGAAAACTGTGGGTAATAAATTAAATTATGCTATCAGCAGTACTTCGGAGCATAAAAAATTTCTTAATGAAATATTAAACAATTTTAAAATGATAAAGTTTGAGGGCCAACAACCAGACTGTATTAAAGGTTTTCTCATAACAATTAACAGTGTCCTCCAACTGGCCGATGATCTCCAGCTCAATTATGGTATTGAAAATCTCAAAACTCGTCGATTGTGTCAGGAACCGTTAGAAAACTTATTTGCTGTTATCAGGCAGCAACATGGTTGTAACTTATATCCTTCGCCAACGCAATTCGAAAATGGAATTCGGCAAGTTTATATTACTCAGTTAACGAAAATCTCTAACATTACTAATTGCGAAGCTGATGACAATCAGTTTGCCAAATTAAGTAACTTTGTAATGCAGATTCAGTCCAAAACAGCATCGCCAGACGCAGAAACTAAATTACCAATTCTTATTGGAATTGATGATGATGAGGCAGAGTTAAAAATAAAAGAATCAGATATAAGTAAAATGAGGGAGTCAAATACTGGAAAATTAGAAAAGGAAAATAAAAATGAAAAATTTGATGTTGGAGTAAAGACTGCAGAATCAAATAAAGTCGATGAAGAATTAGACACTAAAATTTTTACTGAAAAATCATCAATATATTACATAAGCGGTTTTTTGGCGAACAAATTCTTAAAATTTCACAATTGTCAAACTTGTAAAAGTATTCTTGTGCAAGAGATTGTGAATAATTATGAACACTATAAACTATTCACTATGGCGAAACAATATGAAAATACGAAGAACCTGAAACACGTAAATGACGATATTTTCAAAAATATCCAAGCATGGGAGAAAGAATTTCAATCGGTTATTAGAAGTAAGCTACACTTAAAAAATATTTCCAAAACTTTGAGCATTATGTTATTGAAAAAAAAACGTCAGTCCATTGCAATTATGTTCTCCAGAGGCAACAAGAAGCTTTATCAGTTTGTTTATAAGAATTCGTTGCCATTGGGAAGCACGATTTATTAGACGAATTTTGAAAAAGGGTGGCACTTTAGTAGTAAAAAAGACTAAAGAGAGGGAACCAAAAAAAAACGACCAAACATTAAAGAGTCTAAACCAAAGCAAATAAATAGAAAAATGAAAAAATTTACTGCACTCGTTAGAATCTAGAGTTTTTGAGAGTGTTATAATTCGTTATAAGAAGTTCAAATTCTATATTTTCATATTTTACTCTATTTTTATATTCTATGTAATATTTATATTTCTTATTATTACGATGATATATAAAGTTAAAGTTGATTCATTATTTTGTAATACGTCGTATTGTTAAAATAAATAACAAAAGATATATATAACTCAATGTTATTATTATTTAAATGATTTGATTTCTCTTTTTTTATTTCATTAATAATTTTACTAAGCCCCCTATTCTGTAACTCTTAACGATAACAACACTTACTACGTTTACGCGAGCGTTACTTTTGTAGTAACTTACGATAATTTCTTCGCGTAAACGGGATTTTGTAGTAATTTGCGATAATTTACTCCGCGTAAACGAGTGATATATCGTAAGTTACTACAGAAGTAACGCTCGCGTAAACGTAGTAACTACTGTCGTTAAGAATTACAGAATCCTCTTTGCTTGCAGAGTGAGAGAGAGTGAGAGAGCAAAGCTTTGTGAGAGAGAGGATTGCACGTAGTGCGTCTCCGAACTGCTAGATGGCGAATCGCGGACACGCCAGCTTCCACTCTATCTAATCCTCTTTGCTGACAATGTGACGTCATTGAGTACAGCTGCAAGATCGTTCCGTAATTACTTCTGTTGCTTTTACCGCATATAACGCTGCAATAACGGAACGATATCCGCAGTACTGTTGTTATGTATAAGAAAGAAATATAACCTATCTTAACCTATCTTAGACACGACGTGACACGACGATAGGAGCACCTATTCTAAATATATAAAAAAGAATCAGTTTTCAGATTTATGAAAATATCGAAATTATTTATTATTATATTAATTATATTAATTTAGTAACCTTTTCGGGCTTTTTCCGCATCTTCGTGATCAGTGATCGGCGAAAAAAATTTTTATTATTTATTTTTTAAATGTCAAAGCAATCATTAATAAGCCAAAATACAATATATTAAGTGCCAAAAAAATAAAATTTCTTTTTAACTTATTTTTATTTACCTAACAATTTGTAAATAATTTCAAAAAAAGATAATTTGGAGGGGTAAAAACCACAGTGGTGTAAGTCAAATTTTTAAAAATATTTTTTCGTGTGCATAAATGCAATTTATATATTGTATAGATTGCATCTATGCACGCGAGAAAAAATTTTAAAAAATTTGACTTACACCACTATGACTTTTACCCCTCCATTTCTACAAAAATTATTAATGTTTAACATTATTTTTTAATTCTTAGAAAATGTAATAATAAATCAAGAATTATAACTAATTTTTCAAAAATAAATAATTGAATAAAAATAATTTCTAAATTTCTAAAATATAATAATAAAAAACAATATTTTTCAATTTTCCAAAAAATTAGTAGGTAATTAAAAAAAATATTTTTTAATTTTTCAGAAGATTAACAATTAAATAAAAATAATTTTTATCCTTGACTCTGAAACAAGTTGTCTTGGCAAAAACAAGTATGAACATGAGGTAACTGACAATATTACAATCAGAGGCCTAGTTTACACCGATCACTTGATACGCGTATTAAAAAGTAAATAACTAGTAAATTAGTTTGATTATTGGCTGATCAGCTCAAATATACTATTCGATACGCGTATCAAGAGATCGGTGTAAACTAGACCAGAGATACTGGGCAAGACGAAGGGGACGGATATACGCGATTGGTCAAAACCTGTTAACGTGTTAAAGTTTTATGAAAAGTATGTGTGGCTAGCATTAAAGCCATCGCACACGAAATGCATAGCTTAGCATAAGCGTATTACTAGCGCTACTTGTACTTGCCAGTCATCTCGGTGGAAAATTGAAAATCTCTTATTAATGTAATTTCTTATTTAAAAAAATCCAATGTGATCCCCCGATTTAAAAGTACTTTATTATCAATATTTTTTTAGATCTTTTTGTATATATGTGGTATTGTTGGTGTAGATTTTGCATATTGTAATAAATTTTAAAAATTCCAAAAAATAAATCCAATATGGCGGACTCAAATATTTGCGTATTTTTAAAACTTTATATTTTTTTGTACATATAAGGTTTTTAAAATAAGCAATAAAAAACAGAAAAAACATTCAAAGAAAGTCAATAATAAACAATTAAACTTTATTTCTATTAAAAAAATATAATTTTGTTAAAAGAAATAATTCTCAAACTTAAATGTTTGATAAAGTTAGTGTGATTGAAGAAAAGATGTGTTTAATCAACGAAAATTATATATGTTGCTTTATCTAGAGTAGAGTTCTAAAATTACCGGTAATTTAAAATCGAGCGTAATTTTTCGGTAAATTACGGTAATTTACCGTAATTTTCGGTAATTTTGGTAATTAATTTATATTTTTAGGTTTATCGATTACGATGACTTATTGAACAATTAAACATTATTTTACACAACATTTGTGAACTTGAGCGAAAATCACGTAATAATACATTGTTTACATTGACTCAAACCGTCAAACAACAAATGTCCGTCTCGTTATTACAATTATAATTTATAATAAATATTGCCCGTTTTATTCGATTTGAATAACGTTTACTTTTATTTAAAAAAAGTACAGAAACGTTTCAAGGGAACATTGCAAATAGAGCTTATACTTATACTTATTTTTATTTGGTACTGTTTTTGTACTTAAAGCTTAGTTATAAAAAATATTATTGCACTTTGCAAAACCTGCAAAACAAATAATTAGCCGTACCGTAACGTCCTTAACATTAAGAAATAAAATAGTTTCAGTTAGAAGTTAAAACAAACATACTTTATAGTCAAAAGTCAAAACAAAACCAAACCAGACTTCAGTCTTTTCGTTGAGCATTTGGTAACTCTCGTCACATTATTATAAATATAAATTAAGATGACAATGATCAGATCATGATCTTACTCATCATTTTCTAGATCGCTATCGCTTTCAGTTTCAACGTCACTCTCATTTTCGTTAGAATTAGAAGACAAAGGTAAATCACGAACTACAAAAAGATCGCAAGATTTTTTTCCAGATTGATGTTACCGTTATAGCAGATGACGCTATAAAAAGCATTAATTGCAACCAACATAAAACAACCTGACTTCGAAGCGCGGAACTAGCTCGCGGCGTGGTCGGGTTCGAAGGAGGCGCGGAGGAACGGATGCGAGGTGTGTGTCGGCAGAATGAAGCGTATTCGGATTTCTAACAAAATAACAAGTTTATTGCTATAACAATGCTTCGCGGCGTACAGCGTCGCGAAGTGCGCGTATATACAGAGTGATGAATGCGCGAGATGAATGCATACAGAATCGCGATGTACCGCGTCGTGCTATGCAGGGTCGGTGATGACCAGGCGGCGCGGTTCGCGGATCGGTACGCGAGGACCGCCCCGATGGGCGGATTAGCGCGGTTTCTTCCGGCGGGTCGCGGGCGGATTTGCGCTATGACGTATCGGCCCGGGCGGGGCTGATTTCCCGTATCGGAACGCGTAGGAATGGCGCGCGGCGCGAGGGCGACAGAGAGTCGCGTGGATTCCGCAGGACAGGCGGAAGGGTTTCCGAGACGCGGGCTGTCCACCGAGAAACACTCGGTGTAGGCAGAGTAACGCTCTACCCCTTTTGGCAGACGTCGCGGGTCGGAGGGGATATCCGGCGAGAAGCGCTCGTTCGAGGTAGAGTAACACTCTACCCTCGTTCGGATAATCTCGAGGACTGGAGAGCTGGTCGTTTTACCGAGACGCACTCGGCCAAGACAGAGTAACTCTCTACCTAATGGTTTTGACTAGCGGAAGATTCAGGAGCTCAGGATCGGTCGGATCGGTGATCTGGTCGGTCGCAGAATCGTCTTATCATTATTAGACGCCTCGTTATATACCCGTCGCGGCGGCGTCGGTGTGGCGGGGGTAACGGCGACGGCAATCGCGAGCGCCGAGATGATGCGGCGGAGCGGTCGGAGATTACGGCGTCCCGGCGCCGCGATTGCGTTCGGCGGTTTTCGGCCGCTTTCGGTACCGCTCGGCGCTCCGAGGCGGTTACGCGGTGAGTCCGTTCGCGGGCTACCTGAATTTAAATATAACGCGGGCACTTCGGGCCCGTTTCTTGCCCAGCGGATGGTCGGCTGGGCGATCCTCGGCAGGTTGGTCGGCCGGAACGATACGTATTTCCGGGGCGTATCGTTACAAACATTTCAACTTTATTTAGTAGGAGCTTGTTTCTAGATCGGGTATGAATTCTACCAAATATGCTCCAATTTTTCTCGCATCCAGCCGACGTCGGTGGAAGATTGAGAAGCTGAACAGCAGTGGGGCACAATGGCTGTTTAATCCTTGCCACCAAGTAATTAAGTAATTACGTAGTTCTGTATTCTGCCAGATTTGTCAAAACAAGGCTGGTATCCAATTTCAGGTGCTCAGCCAACTGAATGGTAATATCAATAGCCTCAGTAGCAGTGGCATCCGTTATTACCTGACCACAGAACCGTGGATCTAGTATATTTAACTTTGTGTACAGGTTTGCAGCAAAACTCTTCACGGCGTGCCACAAACATTCTAACTTGCTCTTGTTCATTTTCAATCAGTGGAGCAGATGAGAGAGAGTTGTCCATCACCTTATTTATTTCAGAAAATATGTGGGGCACATCTGACAAATACACTGTCTGATTCAATACATGTAATAGCCTTAGCAATAGGGATTAAAATTGCCAAAACAGATCTAGCCTTAGCCCAAAAAGTTTCATCGAGTACAGTTTGGCGCACAAACCCATCAATTTGGAGATCTTTGTCAATGACTGTGGCTTGCAAAGCAGCTTCATTAGTTAATATGCTCTTTAGGCTAATAACAATATCACCCCATCTAGTTTTACTTGGTAATTTCAAAGAAATACCCTTTCCTTTGCCATATTTCAAATCCTGATTCTTTTTAAAAGTAATTAATTTGTTTCCACTTTTAAAACCCTTAATAATTTTTTTCACGTTCAAGTAGAGATCATTCATGCTTTTTAAGTTCATTATATCAGACAATAAAAAATTTATTGAATGTGCAGCACAACCAATAGTAATAATGTGGGGAAATTTTTGCTTCATTATTTTCCATGCAGCTTTCATATTACTTGCATTGTCAGTTACTAATAGTATAACCTTATCTTTTCCTACTTCATTTATGATTTTCTCCAAATAAAAAGCAATAAATTCACCAGTCTCCCTGATTTCTCTTTTTAAAGATTTTAAAAACATTGGTTTTGGTGTAGAAATCATAAAATTTACAATACTTTTTCCTTTGATATTTATCCAACTATCTGTCATAATAGCTAATGAAGCAGCTTCGTTAATCTTTTGGTGAGTTTCAGTCATAACCCTTTCATACTCATTTTGCAAAAGTTTTCCTCCTAAATTATATGCAGTGGAAGGTTTATAGGCAGGTCTAAGAATACTAAATGCCTTTATCCACAATAAGTGCTCAAATGTGCGGAGTGGTATAGCTGTGGCAAAAGCAGCTCTAGCCAAAGCCTCATCAACCTCAGTTTTTAAATCAAGAGAAATTGAGTCAATAAATGATTTCAAGCCTGTCTGAGTAGTTTTAACAGCTACCCTGCCGAAAATGTTCGATTAAAACCGATTAAAACATAATCCGTTTTAATCGGTTTTAATCGGTTTTAATCGGTTCAATCCGCGCCCGGATTAAAAAGTAATCGATTTTAATTCCAAACTAATCATAATCGGTTTTGATATCGCTTTTGCAGATTATTTCCAATCCGAAATCATTACATTCTAATCCATATTGTTGTCAATCCAAAATAAACACTAATAATCGGATGGATATATAATCCAAAATAATCCGCCTAATTTGTATATTTCTTTTTAAGAGATGAGTCCGTTTCAATTACAAAAACACCGATTCAATAAAATCGGTTGTAATCCATCTGAATCTGATTTGCTAGGAAAGACAACATTAATCCGTTTTAATTCGAAATTCAGCGATTGCGCGTATGCAATTTCAATCCGTTATAATAATATCCAATTTTAATAATTGTGTTGATTTTGTAATCCGGTTTAATCCGAAATTTACCAATTTCGGGGATAAAAACTAAATCGATTTGAATGCAATAAGAATCAAATTTATATAGTCTGTGATAAAGCAATAGTAATTCGTTTGAATTTGAAATTCTCGGATTTTTCAGATGAAAAGAAAATCGGATATAATGCAATTAAATCGAATTTTTGTCATGATTATATTCGACTGTGTGTATATAAATTAAAGAAACAAAATTGTATTTATTACAAAGTTTTATTTATTATTGAATTTCAAATGTATTCGGAGGTTTGCATAAATATTTACAATATCCAACATCTATGTGAATAAGCTTGCTTTTGACATCGCTTATGGGAACTATTGAGCTGTGTACACAATCTTCTGATTCTATCCTATCCATGTACGACACTTTAAACGGTTTATTGGAACTAACTGTAATTTTTGATATTTGCATGTGGCATTTATTATTTAATAGAATAATGTGCATTATTTGACCATATTCACCTGAATGTAACTGAATCATTGTATCGTTCGTTCTTTTCGCTTTGCGATACTTCTGGCTGTAAAATACAACGCCTCTAACGATACATTTTTTATATGCTTTATACATTTTATCATCGCATTTTACGCTATAACATTTGCCAATGAGAATGACATTGTTGTCATCAGATGTATCGAATTTTGATAAATGTTTATATTGAAATAAATTTCTGCAGTAGTTAGACACGGCAGAATCATCACAGTAATCTACATTATCCGTTAGAAAGTGCAATATCTCCAAGGACTTTTTCGACATTTGCTGGTCAATTCCGTTTGGACCATTCATACATTGTTTTAATTTATATATATTACTCTCGAAAGGAAATGTAGAAGTCGACCACAAAGGACCCGTTTTTTTTACCGACTCCACTATATGCAATAAAGTGTGCACATTAAAAGTCATTTTTTCTCGTCCATAGTACACTTCGAAATAACCTACAAACTTTAATAAATCGTATTCACACTGTTTTAGTTCATCTTCAGTTATTTCAGTTTTTAACAATACGTATAAACTATTTACAAGTAAGGAATAGTGCGTAAATGCATCCTGATTTAAAACGCCGTTAAGGCATGGCAAACTATAATACAATAGCCATGACTTTTCCGCTGATGCCTTCCACTTTGCCCGATCATGCAAAGATTCCGGAAGTCTATGAATATCTTGAGTCGGTTTTATTAAATTCAAGCGTTTGTTAATAATATCTCGCTCTGCTTTATTCAATTTAAAACACGACTTAGAATCCGAAGCAGTCCACTGATTCCAAATGTATTTGCTTACACCACATAGAATACCATGCATGTATTCATAAGCAAATGACCAAACCATGTCAATTTGTGGAATTTTAGATACTGAGATATCACCTCGTACGCCCATTTCACTACTTTTCTTTAAATCACGCACAACTTGAACATTCTTGTGATGACTGTCAGCAGTTCTTAAAGGTGGATCACGTTCGCGTATGGGATATCTTATTCCATGTATTTCTGCGATGTATTCTCCGGGGTGGTAGCACCAACTGCAGCCATATCTTCCATTAAACTGCACTCTGTTTTGCATGATTGGGCGGCAGACGGAATCAACAGAACACGCTAAGGGGCAGAATTTCACAAGAATTTTTTTATTATCAGGATCACGAACAGTAATACCGTTATTGTAAAGGTAAGAAACTTGATCATTGAATTTTAAAAAATACAAGTCCAATAATTTACTGTTCGGTTCGTGAGTGCACATTAGTAGCCCGGCTAAAAGAACGTATTTAAACTTACTCTTAGGTGGTAAACAATTTAAAATTATTTGCAGTGGCCAAAACCCTCGTTTTCCACTTTTAGTTAAAGGAGCGCCATCAGTACTGTAATTGAATGTTACTATCAAATTAACATCTTTCGAAATATTTCTATAAATTTCACTGTCGTAAATATCTGTTATAATATTAAAGTTATTGGCATGACAATTATTTTTTGATGAAATAAAATCGAATATCTCAGCTTTGGTTGCTTCGTAAGAAAAAAGCATTTGTAATTGATATCTTAAATCAATTGACATGAAGTAATTATTGGATGTCAATGAAATTACATGCTTTTTTTTACAAGAGTCACACGTTACTGATTGTTTCATAAATTTATTTCTCGACGTCGAATATATAATTTTGGTATGACACTCGTCGCAGAAATAGTGATAAACTACTTTGTCGTCTGGTGGATCGAATGCTTTACCTAAAGTGTATTTCGAAATATTAATTTTTTCAAATTTTGGCCCGGCCAATAATTTTATCATGTTTATAAGCGCAGATTTTCCAACGTCTGACAGCTTAAATCGGAGCGAAAATGCGACGACTAATATCATTATATCTCGTATTGTTAAATTGGACTCTAAAAATAATACAATATCATCGAATGGGATATCGTCTTCTTCACTCGTTTGCTCCTCAATACGTTCATAGTTGTCATCCACATCGCTTCCGGTAATATAACTATCTTCATCTTCTGCTGCTATTTTCCTCGTTTCACTTTCGTTGTCGTCACAGTCCGATATTCTATCATCTATACTTTCTTCGTTATTTATTACATTTTCATCGTCGATGCAACTCATGTCACTACTGTTAAATTTATTATTACTGTTAATTGTGTCGTCATTATCTTCTTCATTTCTTGCTGTGTTTGATGTACATGGAGAATACTGCATGGTAATGTTATTTGTAACATTATTAGATCTCCCGCTGTAATCCCCAAGTTGGTCGGCAGAATTATTGCAATCGTCTTTAGTACAAGCAGCATTTCTGATGCCTACATGGACTCCAGTATTATCTGTACAAGAATTATATAATTTTGAATTGTAAGAAAGAGTAGCCCAGTTATAAAAATTAAGCGATTGTTGTAAATAGATGAAGTGCATATCAGAAATAAAAAAAATATTGCGGAAGTTATATGTAATATTTTCTTAACTTTTTGATATATTAAAAGTATCCAAATATTTTATTAATTTCTTAAGTATACTTTATTTATTTGTAACTAAAATATTATTTTTATAATTGTCAAAGTTTAATAATGTACACATTTTTTTACATTTTATTGAAAACGTGCCTACATAAATAAAGAAAAAGTAGTAAATTACGCGTGACAAGATACAACACAATATGCATTTTTAATAAATTATTCACTGTAATATTTAACAATTATTTACAACAATTTATAATAATTGTTATAAACAAATGCAATATATTCAATATTTTTACGATTACAATTGTTTTGGAAACTTTAGATAGTTTTAAGAAAAAATGTCTCTTACAATTACTTCATACAACAAATATTTCTTGATATAATTTTATTAATAATATTTGATAAATAACATTCTTAAAATTTTAAGCAGTCCTCGATGCGTCAAAGCCGTACGGCAAAGAAACCGTTTTGTTTTTAAAGTGCGGCCAAATGGTTTTTTGTTTTATTGATTTTTGGACTGTTTTTGGAAATGTGTTATTAATTTATGTATTATTTACTACTATATTATAATTTAAATTTATAAGTAGTTAAATGGCATTCATACAATTTACAACATATTATATGTATATTAGGTATGTACAGAAAAAGTGCGAAATTATCAATTAATTACATATTTATTGAAAGACATTAACATGTAAATAATATCTTTAGTCGTAATAATATTTTTTAATGAAAACGGCATGTTTGCAATTTGACAAAGGGACAAAATGTCATTTATAAATAATATTTATTTAGGAATCAAACAAGTCAAATATTCGAACAATGTTACAAATTACTACTAATATCTGCTATTCTTACCGTAATATCTAATACATTCTATGATAATGTTTATATTGTTATAAAATATTTCTAATTTTAAAAACTTTCATTATTATAGATATATTTTTGATTGGCTTATTCTTTTCTTCTTCTTGATTGACTGAATTAGCTCTTTTTTTTAAGAACTGATGAATGAGACATTATTCCGGCGCAAAAATTATTTCTTACACGAACAACACGTGTTACAACTTACAATATGTGCAATCCTATAACATTATTACTAAATAATGAAACAATTATACTATTTATT
This sequence comes from Temnothorax unifasciatus, assembly GCA_030770225.1. Taxonomy (NCBI): domain Eukaryota; kingdom Metazoa; phylum Arthropoda; class Insecta; order Hymenoptera; family Formicidae; genus Temnothorax; species Temnothorax unifasciatus. The sequence continues at coordinate 44,192 of JASTWK010001051.1, forward strand.
AAAAAATGTATGATAAAGAAGAATATCCATTCTCCTAAGGAAAAAAATTTTTTCCTCAGATATTTGTTTACGATTATTAGTAAATGAATTTGCTTGCCAATCTACTGGCATATTGCTCACATTTTGCTTACGTGGACTGGGTTCGGGGAGCGCGCTTTTAGCACTATGAGCATGCTCTGCCCTTGTTCAACTTTCAGTAAGTAACAGAGATAGAACGACGTTGTCAGCGCTAATAGCGTCTCCCCGAACGCACCTTGGGTCATAACCGATAAGCTATTATTGTACTGTTTTCATTTTCCAAGAAAGTGCGTTTTACAAACAAATGAAATCATATTAATGCACATAATATTAATGCACAATTCATCATGTGCAGATTATGACATTTACTCACCTTCAATATTACAATGTCGAGCTATGGCAAGAGTTTCCCATATTGCTGATGTACGTGGAGATACATTGTACTCATATGATTTTTCGTAGTTCTTATACAAACCCATTTTATATCGTTTTCTCTTTTTACGATTTTCCATGTTGGCGGGTATCGTCGTTACTGTCTGATATACTTTTGTCTGTAATGTGCGATTATAAAATATTTAATCTAGTATGCAACGTGAAACATATGTACATACAACTTATTTTTGACACATACCTGATTTAATTGTGTATCAGCAAATAGTAGAATTTATTTATTTTCTACATATAGTTCAATCATGAACAAAATACAACCACGTATTCCTGTCGCACCGCATCTGAATTTTGTTGAGAACGCCGCAAGACAAAAATGGAAAGTAAAAGCTCATCAGAAGCGAAAAAAGGCGCAAATTGCAAAAGCTGTATGTATTTCGAACAATAACACTCGTGTGACAATAATCCGATGTTGTACTGTTATTATAGGCATTCGTAATAATATATTGTAAAGTCGAAACACTAATCTTTACCCCGCATAACCTTTATTCTTGGATAATGGTTATGTTAGGCAGTCTGCGTGCGCAGCGGCTACTTCGCTTTCATTGGGCGCTTGAGTTGTGACAACTAATCAAGGGTCTGTTCCGTTTCACGCATATGCGCGCATTTTCTATAGTAAACGTAACGTATGCTATAGATAAATGCGCGCATATGCGTAAAACGGAACAGACCCCAAGCATGCGCAGCCTCGTGCCTGCCAACGCAGGACTCAGTCATTGGCCACTTCCTTCGCGTGATGGGGGATCAGGACTTTCACGACTCACTCTGCAAGTTCAGTGCAGCGAAGCGGGAATCGCGTGTGGTATATGTGCTGCGCAAAGCGTTCTGCGGCACTCGTTCAGGGCAGAATTTAGCTGGAAACCGCTTAATCTCGTGATACTTAGTCGATCGTTATAATATTCACACATTTAACACAGTTTTCTTTGCAAGGTTAAAATTTTTTTATAACAAAAGAAGATATGTACGCGTATATGAAACTCCTTGAAGGTCTTAACAGAGGGAAAAAAACAATTGTACGTACCTCTGAAATCCGAAATTTTTCAATAAGCACACATAAAAACAATGTTAAGTATCGCGTGGAGGTGAATCAAAAAATGTGCTCTGGAATAATTATGTTATTAGGAGGTACGTAATGCACATTTTGTTTTATAACAAAATTATTTTTTCAAAAATATATAATTTATATATATTGCAAGATTGCCTCAAAACTTGCAGCAGCAGTCTTTGTTAAATACCCCAAACAGACATGAAACGGGTAATTTACTATTTTGCAGACTCAAAAGATGATATCGAAAAGCGACTGGAAACTATGAAAAGGTTGCCTACTATTCCGGAACGCTTGATAATAACGGCATCATCCTCAGATGAAATCATTGATGATTTACCTAACAGTACGGCGTCTTCGAAAAGTACACAAGAAAGTAATTCCGTAAGTTTATATGTTCCAAAGTTTGTACTTTTCATGTTCAAATTGTATAATATACGATATATTATATAAATAATAATCAGAATCGTTAATAATATTTTATATATCTTATATATTGACATTCATGTTTCAGGTTTTGGAAAAAGTATTATCAGTTAAACTGGATAAGTTATCAAAACAGCCGTCTACAATAAAAGATGTAGATAAAAATGCTAATAAACAGGTATAACATAAAATGTTTGTAACAAACTTTAGGTACATACATTCCAAAGTATTTTTATCAAAATACATAGTGTTACTGAATTATTTCTTTTATGCTTCTCAGAAGTAATTAAATTAAAGTTAATGTTTTTTGTATTAGTAGGATCTTTTGGATAAATGAAATTATTTGACTTATTCTGGATCAATTTATGCTTTGAATACTGAAGTCCGCTTGTTCTTATTCATTATTAACTTCCAATTACAATCTTTTTGTGACATTTTTTTATTCTAAATTTGTAAAATTTTTTTTTTTAATTATAAAGGAAAAAAATCATATTAATGTTACAAATATCAATAAAAATTATTTGTAGGTACCTAAATAAGTATTTAAATGAATATTTATTAATCTACATTTTAAGCAATAAAATAGAACTTTTTATATAAGACAGAAAATATTATTGCACTTTATTTTTTATTTTTTATTACGATAATGTATTTCTGAAAACTTTATGTATTTCTTTATTACTTTTTGTTATATAATTGTTGTAGTTCCTTTTACTTTTTTGTCTTGTTTTGGTTTCTCGTTTTTCCTCTTTTTTTCTTTTTTTTATTATTCTATTTTTGAGTCTAATTAATATATTGACCTTAATCTGCTCAGTTTTTTAAAGCTTTATGACAACTTTTATATCAAAATCAATACGAAATCGGGTGTAAAAAATGTACAATATTTTAATTGTGTAAATATATTACAATTTTAATCGGAAACTTTGATTGAAGCAATCTGAGTGTAACAAGGAGGCTGAACAAATTAATATGCGACGCAAGCAATGACAGAGCAAAACTGGAGGGTCAGGATTGTTGGCAATGTGAAAAAGTATCAAAATATAATTACACAAAATATGTACACATAAAGGAAATATTTTCTTTATAAACAAGTATTAATTTTTCTCATTCTGTATGTAATTTTTTAGTATTACAAGAGTTTATCGCTGTCAAAAGACGAATTGCAGAAGCGAAAGAATCAATGCTCGCGGCATCGGCACAAGTACGCGAGACCTAAAACACCACAAGGTATATTTATAATGTTATATTATAATTTCTTATCTCTTTGTGATACAATATAAAAAATATAATTATATATCATTGTATAAAATGTTATTATATAAAATGTAATCTTTTTTGTCTTAAAAGGATTTTGGAATCCACTATTTCCTGAGACACAGCCGTCGGAATGTATAGAACCATCATTACAAGGAGGCACTGATTCGGAGGTATTGCACAATATTTTTAATAGCGTTTTTCACTGGCAGAGCTGGTGCGCATTCAGTGCACATTAAAGCCGTCGTACACAAACCAACGTAAAGTGTATGTTTAATATAAACGAGTTAAATCATAAAATCCTCAATATTCTTTATTGCACTATTTAGTAAAATATGTACTGGGTATTTTATCAGTCGAAATATTTGCATTTTACTTTAAATATTAGAGATTAAATCAGTGTACAACGGCTTTAATGTGCACTGAGTGCGCACCAGCTCTTTCAGTGAAAAACGCTATAAGTATATTACAAATAAATTATTAGAACTTAATTCTATTTATTTCTATAACTACAATATATTTTTTGCATGTTCAGATAAATAATAATATTTGAAATAAACGAAAAGGCAAAAACGTAGTATTGAATGTTTATAATTTGTTACGAAAGTTATTATTGAACATGTTTAATAAAGTATATGTCACGTGACATTTTAGAATTCTCCAACGTCAAGAAAGCTGCACGCCAGATCTCAGTCATTCAAGGTATTGTTCAATATTTCTGCTATTAGATCTTAGAATTGATAAATTAATAAATGTATTATAACAATTTAAATACATGTAGAGCAATCAATCGTTGGAAGGATACAACGATGAAAAGGTACGTTGATTGGTATTTAATTCTTTGACAATTAAAGTAATTAAAAACTAAAATGTATTGTATCACGTTATTTTTTAGATCGAATTTGAAGAAAACGATGCATTAAAAGCGAATGATTCGAGGGTACATATTTAATTAATAATTAGTAATTTCTGCACTTTTACCACACATTGTTCTTAAAACATTAATGTATTTAATTTTATTATTGCAATGAAGCAATTATTATTTTACACACTATTGTTTAATTGGAATTTATATCACTGTGTCTTTATAGATTTCTAAATATCAAGAAAGCACCACTGATGTAGACAACCATATTTCAGAGGTACATTGTAATTTCATCAATGCTTCATCATGCATTGTTTTCTAAGTACTTATTTTATACTGCAATTAGTGTATTCTAAAATATCCCAAAAGTCGTTTTTTAAAACGTTTATACATTGTAACATTTTTGTGCGAAGATAACTAACTTTTTTCAAAATGTTCAAGCCAAGAAGTTATTTTTTATTGTAATTAATTTTTATAATAAGCTTATAGTAAATGTTTATAATTTGTATAATTGTTCTGTATATTTAGTTTTTTAAAAATTAATCTAATTAACCAAAAATTAACCTATATTAACCAATTTTTACTTTACTTTAAAGAGTCCACTGGTACATGAACGTGAAAATGAACCAAAATCTGGGCGTCAGTTAATCAAAACTACTGTAACTATGAGTAGTAAAGTGTGTAATGATACGAAGGTATCGTGTAAAATATTTATTTTAAAAAATATATGATTGCTTATACCAAGAGAAAAATGCATACATATAGTACTACTATAGTAGCTAGTAGTACAATATACATTTATAATACTTGAATTTTTGTACTCGTTTTTTGCAGTTAAAAGAAAAAAAATCATTGCTTCCTGAAAAAATCTTGAAATTACAATCACGGATTGAAGAATTACAAGAACGCAATGACAAATTACGAAATGCACGTAAAGAAATGAAACAAAAGGCTGGGAGGTAACAATGTCCGAGTTGACAAATGTAAGACAACTAAACGAACGACTGCAAACGGCGTTGATCGATAAATCTAACGAATGCGAAGGTAAGACAAGTTGTGCAAAATTATGGCCTATTTTTGTCAGTTTATAAAAATATCTGAAATTCTTGAAGTATAATAAATGCACTAATAAGTGATATTACATTCTGTATGGCTATATACCCAGATATAGCACAGAAAGGCCAAAAGATATCTTAAAGATGTATAAAAGACAATAAAACGTCTTTAAGTCATCTTTTTAGTTATCTTTTACACATATGTGCTGTCTGAGCAGAGTCTTGTATTTTCTTTATTGTTATTACGATAGATAAAAATAACCGAAACATTTTAATTTTTACAGTAAACGCGTGAAAACCATATTGACTGCCAATATCAACATGCAGTATGAAAATAATTTTCCACCAATTGGGACAAGACAGTCTAATGGAATGGTAATGAGTACAGGCTTTTCCATGTATAATGTTATTTATAAAACTTGTTCATTATGGTAATAAAAATTAATGTATACACTTCAGATCCACATTGGGCGAAACGAGTGGATTAGTGAAATCCACTATAACAGAGTGTGCAACTCGTCGAAAACTCCTCGCCAATTTGCAAGTAACATTATTTTCCCTGTTTTCGATGATGAATTGCTCATGACTAGCACTATTACAGGATACACTAGTGCACGACACGGTGAAAAAAGACCATGCAATAAACTGGACTAAAAAAAAACTGGGGGCTTGTGAAGGTAAAACGTGTTTGATTGTACAACGTATAATATCAATACAAATATATAAGAATGTAACGTTTATTATATAATTAATCGTTTGAGAATACTGTTATTTTAATATGTTTGTTTTTAACAACATAGTACTGAGCTGAAGTACGATATATTGTCATTTTTATTTTTGTTCAGATATATACAAGCATTGGATGAATAACACGTACAAAAAGCAATTTGCTAACGCTCCTCACAAAGACAATACTACGAGAGAATTATCGAAATTTTATTATTACGTGGGAAAAAAACTTGCTGATTTCAAAAAAAGTTCGCATGAAAAAGTCACCGACAGCAATTCGAAAAAGCGACGGCAAAACAGCGATAAAAACAACAGCAAGAAAAGTAAAACCAGCGAAGAGACTGACGAACGAAGCGAAGAAGACGTAAATGTTGTTAAGGATGACCAAGATTCTCGTCTTTACGATTACTCACCCGAAATGTATTCATCATAATGATCAGAAAGAGTTTGTTCTTTTAAATATCTTAATGTTTTGATAGCAAAAAATTTTATGTTTATTTTGATGAAATTAGAATAAGATGGAATTTTAATCGACGTAACTGGCAATCAAGATATACGCGTTTAAGATTGAAATTTATTATAAACTAATAAATTTTTAAATTGAAAAATTTATTAGTTTATAATAAATTTCAAATCTTAAACGCGTATATCTTGATTGTCAGTTACGTCGATTAAAATTCCATCTTATTCTCAATTAGATTAATATCGCTGGTAAAGTTAATGTGTTACTTATTTGTTTATTTTGAAGATTTTATTTTCAATTTTAATTGTTTGTACTGCTTGAAAGTTTGAAAATTGCTTAAAAACTGCAAGCAATATACTCATATGAGGAGTTAATATCTAAATAAACAATAACCCTTGAAGGTTAACGCTCAAATTGTATTTCTTTGTAAGTGTTATGCAGTTGAGAAAGAAATAAAGATTTGATTTTAAATAGCTTTATTGTGACTTATGATAACAGCAAATCCTACTCACACTACATAAAATCGATTTACTTTTTAATCTGCGAAATGATAGAATTTTTTTATTAAAAGAAATTATTTTTGCCTATGGATTGACTATATGGTAAATTCTAGCTAATTCAATTCATTAAAACAGATTTAATTGTCTATCGCGATATGTAATCCGCAAATCGTGAAATTTCGAATAGCAACGGATTACTTTTGTTATCCTCCGACAGATTCACATCGCATTAAAACCGATTTAGGCTATAGCTTATAAAATCGTATAATTTCGGATTTAAGTGGATGTACATATATCAAATCCGCCTGAAGCGTACTAAATTCGATTTGACTATTTTCAATCGGTTTTAATATCGTATTTTCGGTGCAGAAATCCCGATCGATTCGGATTACTTTCTTTTAATCGGTTTTAATCGAACATTTTCGGCAGGGTACTGCATCACTTTGTTGATTTTGCAGTTTTAGAATTTTGAGAAACTCCTGGTTGACCACTAACAGATGATATTGCCTGAATCTCATCATCTTCTTCCTCTTCACTTAAGTTTCCATGAGTGAGCTTAAACTTACAGTCTTTCAGGTGCAATTTCATCCTGGTTGAGTTAGCATTCTGGTAAGATTTTTCTGCAAAATTTGCAGCGAGCAGATTTCTTGCCATCAGTATCAGTGACATGGAAATAGCTCCACACAGTTGATGCTGTGCGACCCATCTTTAAACCTGGAATAGAAACTTAATGACAGGTCACTAATGACTGACACACGATATGAGACAGAAAAATAGCCCTATTTAATGTAACAAGATTTGAGGTTATTTTTCTATTTTTAGTCCTTACAGTTTTATACGCTTGGAGATGGTTTTGCGTTTCGGCAACGCTAGCAACAGATTGATTATTAAAAATGAATATTATGCAAAATATTGTACTGAAAGTCTCGTTTCTCGTTTTAAGTGTAAAAGTGCAAGCAGACCACAAGTTACCCGACAGACCGACTTACCGTACGAGCTTGCACAAACTGCACGACAGGAGTGAGTCCCAGTTGCGCACAGATAAATCGGACACAGCAGGTTGAATGAAATCGGACACAGTGTCGATCGGGACACAGTAGGGAAACGGACACACGGTGGTTGCAATCGGGACACCGTGCGGATCGGACACAGTGTCGGATCGGACACAGTGTCGATCGGACACAGTAGGAAAACGGACACAGTGCGGATCGGACACAGTGCGATCGGACACAGGTCGATCGGACACAGTAGGAAACGGACACACGGTGGTTGCAATCGGAACCACAGTGCAGATCGGACACAGTGCAGATCGGAACACAGTGCGGATCGGACACAGTATCGATCGACACACGGTGGTTGCAATCAGACACAGTACAGATCGGACACAGTGCGGATCGGACACAGTGTCGATCGGACACAGTAGGAAACGGACACAGTGCGGATCGGACACAGTGCGGATCGGACACAGTGTCGATCGGACACAGTAGGAAACGGACACACGGTGGTTGCAATCGGACACAGTGCGGATCGGACACAGTGTCGATCGGACACACGGTGGTTGCAATCAGACACAGTGCAGATCGGACACAGTGCGGATCGGACACAGTGTCGATCAGACACAGTAGAAACGGACACAGTGCGGATCGGACACAGTGCGGATCGGACACAGTGTCGATCGGACACAGTAGGAAAACGGACACACGGGGTTTGCAATCGGACACAGTGCAGATCGGACACAGTGCGGATCGGACACAGTGTCGATCGGACACAGTGTCGATCGGACACACGGTGTTTTGCAATCGGACACAGTGCAGATCGGACACAGTGCAGATCGGACACAGTGCGGATTGGACACAGGTGTCGATCGGACACAGTAGGAACGGACACACGGGGTTGCAATCGACACAGTGCGGATCGGACACAGTGCGGATTCGGACACAGTGCCGATCGGACACAGTGGCGATCGGACACAGTAGGAAACGGACACACGGGTGGTTGCAATCGGACACAGTGCGGATCGGACACAGGTCGATCGGACACACGGTGGTTGCAATCAGACACAGTGCAGATCGGACACAGTGCGGATCGGACACAGTGTCGATCGGACACAGTAGGAAACACGGACACAGTGCGGATCGGAACAGTGCGGATCGGACACAGTGTCGCGATCGGACCACAGTAGGAAACGGACACACGGTGGTTGCAATCGGACACAGTGCAGATCGGACACAGTGCGGATCGGACACAGTGTCGATCGGACACAGTAGGAACGGACACACGGTGGTTTGCAATCGGACACAGTGCAGATCGACACAGTGCAGATCGGACACAGTGCGGATTGGACACAGTGTCGATCGGACACAGTAGGAAACGGACACACGGTGGTTTGCAATCGGACACAGTGCGGATCGGACACAGTGCGGATCGGACACAGTGCCGATCGGACACAGTGGCGATAAGAAGTAATCTAATATATGTAAACCCTTTATTCAAGTAATCTATGTAACCCTTTATTCAATTATTAATTAACTAAATTTTTACAATATGTTGTTAAATTTTAGGTAAGTGTATTATGTCACTTTGATACATTGATAATATAAACTTATTCCGTGATAGTTTTTCTAACCTCAATATAATATATATGTGATCAAATATGTGTGTGTGTGCGTGTGTGTGTGCGTGTGTGTGCGTGTGCGCTTGTGTTGTGCGTGTGTGTGTGTGTGCGTGTGAGGTGTGTGCGTATTGTGTTGTGTGGTGTGTGTGGTGTGACAACAAGAATTTGTGGTGCGATAATGTGGGGTGCGTGTCTGTTGTGTGTGGGTGTGTGATTCGATTACATGACTTTTATATAATT
>JASTWK010001052.1:0-53778 GCA_030770225.1 Temnothorax unifasciatus
GGAAAGAACACAAGTGTTATGCCCACATCGGCTTGCTTGCTGGTAAGTAATATTCTCTTATATAAGCCTAGCCTATAAAACCATAACCTAAAAATGATGATAAATTGTGCAAAGATGATTAAACTCAGCTAGTATTTTTGTCTCTGAAATCACCCAAAGGTGGTCTTTTCAGCCATTTGTTTACAGTTAATGAAAGCAATTTAATTTAGTTTTTACTTTTTGTTTACAGAATCTCGAGAGGCATTGGAAAGTGCTATGGTTAGGAAGAGAACAAACTGGCCCATTGTATTGGATGGAGATCAGTCAGAACCAAACAGTACTGATCATGATAATGCTGTGTTAAAAGAAGGTAATCTAACCATCACGAGCAATCGTGATTCAAATGTAAGTATAATTTTTGCAAATGTTAGACATCTGGCAATTTAGCTGTACTAATACATCTTTTTTTCAGAAAAATAAAAAAAGACAAAGAAACAAGCTACCGATGCAGTCCATGCCCAATTATTAGCATCGAGGAGTCTGTATGAAAGTTCTACAACTCATGCACCAGTCATTGCAGATGATGACATTACGTGTTTGTTGCGAGAGAATGCAGAATTGAAATCTGCATTGCAAGCAGAACAGAAGAAAAATATACCTGGAGAAGTGAGGAAAGATCAGAACATTGCAAACATTCTGCAAGAATGTTTGCAAAGGATTGAAGCAAAAGTGGAAAAAATTCAAGACCAATTTCAGAAGCAATTGGACTCAGTGGGAAAGGCAAACATGGAGAAATTAGCGGAGTTAGATGGAAAAATGACAAAAATAGAAGACTGGATGAGTAAGTTTCCACAACCTTAACCGCAACATTGGTTGAACAGTTTACCCGAAAATGAAAATATTGAATATTAATCATGTTAATATTGACTTAGTCTTACAAGTAAAGTAATATATTACATGTACATATATTGGTAATAATAAGTAATAACAGCAATACTAATTTAGAAAAGTATATACCAGGTGTTTAAAATAAACCATTACTAATTATCTTGGAAACACAGCACTTTTAAGAAAAATTGTCCTCTGAAATTAGATAACTCTTGTCTGGGAAATTTTTCTGAAAAGTACCGGGTTTCCGAGAAGCAAAATTGTGACGCTTTATTTTCAACGCGCGGTATAATAAAAAATTAGCATACTTTCCAAGGCGGCTATAATTACAAAGTTTACTTGAGTGCTGGTTGTGATATTTTCATGGAAGTAGGGTGTGACAACTGTTGAAATCATAACGTATGACGCAAGAAATATAATACATGATTGCCTCAGATATCGAAACGTAACAGGTCTGGAAATGTTGGTGTGAACTATGCGAATCACTTCAACATACAAAGGTTATTATGCAATATAATGCTCCACATGTTATTTATGTTTTATATCAAATATAACATCCTATATAGGAATGCGGCCACCGTCTTCTGCCAGTTTAGTTTCCAGCAGTGGTGCTTCATCAGACACAGAGGAAAAGGTGAGTGAATTGCTACTCCGTGAGTGAGGTTAAAGGAGTTTGTCTGTGACAGACTTTTGATTTGCTTCTCATTCATCTAATTATTCTAATTTTATTAACTTCATGTGTTCTTTCCAACCAGGTACCTCTTGGAGATGGAGTTTTCTGCTCCAAAGCTGCTTATAGTAAATTGATAAATGAAGAAGAGAGCCATGCTGACTGGGCATATGCTCTGCTCAAAGGAGTCTTTGGAGATAAAGCACATCGTATGAGGGTGCAAATTAGCAGCAAATGTTCTGAGAACGAGAAATTTCCTTAAAACTTCCTCATGGTGGCCAAGTGTATGTGACTGGTTGACATAAAGTTTTTAAAATTATACGATAATTTTAGAGTATACTGAATAGATTTTTGTTTTTACAGTCCTGCACCGCGATTGGCTTATCAAACAGACAATTCGGGATAACAATGGGCAGCTGTATTCAAAATACTCACCTGCAAAAATGGAAAAATATGTAAATGCACTCCCCGCTTATCTCGCGGATCGGGCTTATGATATACAGAATGGCCCTCGAGATGCCAACGTGAGAAACGCTCCTGAGCGTAGGCGAAGTAATTCCACCGCGCCAAAACAAATTTATAAGAGAAGAGGACAGCCACTGTCATCGCAGCAACTACTGCAGCAGTCATCACACCACGACCCGATCTCATCAGAACCGTCATCATTGCAGCAGTACCAAAATGTCTATGATTTACAGTCTCAGCAACAACTACCGCAGCAGTCATCACACCACGACCCGATCTCATCAGAGCTGTCATTACAGCAGTACCAAGACGTAGATAATTTACAGTCATGTTTAATTCCGCCACCAACATCAGAAGCAGAACCAAATGGGATTTTAACATGTTGAGTATGTACTATTAAATTTGAGTATAATTTTGTTAAATATATTATTAATTTGTCCTTAACATTTTTCTCTTGTTTTCAGGACTACTGCACCCACATTTACAAATCTTTAACATTTACAAATCATACAACATGAGATTAGTGCGTAACTTAATTTTTTTTTATAATAAATGATATTTCTTCACATAATGATTGTATTTATTGAACGTTCGCAAATCTATAGCAAACGCTACACCGTTTATTTAAATAACAATAGTTAACGCTCGTGAAATGCTTAACGGGTTTAGACTACTGTGACGGCACGAAAAAGCAGGTAGTTTTCAGATGCGAATTGTACACCATATGCGATTTTACGCCAAATCGTCCATTAATGCTTAAAAAATATAATAACAAAGTTATCCGTTTAACAAAGATACACCGTTTAGAAAAGTGTCGTTTTGAGAAAAACGAGTTTTTCTTACTTACCGCTAATCTGATATATCCTTGCTTCGTACATTGGACCCTCTACTTCAAATCCAGCCTCTTCTGCAGCTGCTCTCGTAAATCTACGAGCAATCCGACCCTCTTCAGGCGCATCTGGTACGATGATCTTCTGTTGCGGCGCGCGAAATTCGCTCCTCGACGAGATTTTTGCACAAAGTAGGTGCGATCGGCTCAATTATAATATTAATTGTTTGTATCATTAATAAAATGCTTATAAAACTTTTATTGAAAATACTAGCTGAAATATACGATGCAATTTTTATCATTGTGATATCGCTGAATATTGTTTTTGGCGCAAAGGACCAAGTAAGATTATTCAGACTTTTGTTATAACATAAAATGTATATATACATTTATATGCATGTATATACACATTTATACATTATTATGTATACATACATGTATATATCCATTTTATATAAGAACGAAAGTCTGAATAATCCTATTTGGTCCTTTGCGCCAAAAACAATATTCAGCGGTACTGCAACGGTAAAAATTAAATATATTCCAGCCAGTATTTTTAATAAAGATGCCGCAAGCATTTTATTAACAATGCGAAATTTTATATATATATATATATATATATATATATATACATATATATATATATATACATATATACATACATATATAAATATATATATATATATATATATATATATAATTATATATATATATATATATGAATATATAATACATATAAATTTATATATATATATATATATAAAATAAGCAACGACAGTCGCTTTATTCTCTATCAGCCACGAAATAAATCTAAGTTCAGCCACGATGTGGACAATGCCGATCTTACGAGCGTTCTCTCTACAGACCATACGATGCGTACGATACCAACTCTGCCGTCTGCGTTTTAGATTGTAATTAATGATAACGCTAATCTTACTTTGTTAATGCGTTAGACATTGAAGATGGTTCAATACATAGAACCGAAACGTCTGTAATTTGTTAATATACATTTTATAAATTAACACTGACACCTAGTTAAGGCTCGATGCCCTTTATTTATCTTTTTAATTTTTAATTTCTTGAGCCTTTTAAATTATATATATATATATATATATATATATATATAATTTCCGCTTTACAAACGCTTTACTGACCGTTTGTAAACGCTCAACGAACTCCCGCAAACGCTCATGTAAACGCTTAACAAACGCTTATGAAACTTCTTATTTTCGCTAGGGTACCAGATATAATTATATATGATTATATCTAATCATTTTTTCCCGGGCGTAGACCTAAAAAATGGTCTTTGGCACCATAATTATTTATTTATTTATTTATTTAATTTTCTACTTATTAATCTATTTAATTTTCTATTTATTAATCTGTCTAATTTTCTATTTATTAATCTATTTAATTAATCTATTCAATTTTTTTTAATTTATCCCCCCCTTCCCTGCCACGCACCACCCCCTGCCACCCTCTCCCCACCACGCCGTCATCCCTCATCCGTGCCGTTGACGTCATTCCCCCCCCCCCCCCCCCCCGCCGAGATCCCTGCGCTGCCGAGATTCCCTCGCCCCGCACTCCGCGCGAGCACCTTGCCTTTATCCAGAACCGGCATAGTCTACCTACTTGCACGGATGACGAATGGATAAAAAATATCGCATAAAGATAATGCGTTCAAATTTCATAAACGTTCAATCAAAAACTGCAAGTATCGCCGTGCGTTATTCGTAATGCCATCGTCCACGATGCTTCCGCATTGGGTGTATTAAGAGAAAAGGAAAGAAGAAAAAAACGAAAGCAAATTATTCGTTGGCGGCTGTTATTGTGAACAGACAATAAGCAATGTGAAAAAAATAATAATAGTAATAAAGTGCAAAATCTTCCCCCGCATTCGATACAAACTACGAAGGCTCGATCGATCGTTGTTTCGTTATATAGAAAAATGGCAAATAACGTCGGCGAATATCAATCGACGATAATAATACATTGTTAAATAACGAAATCGAAATGGATTTGCACCGATTCTGGAATTTTGATCTTAATAACGAATTTCTCTGTCCGTTAGGAAGGTATTGGACGACGCTTGTCTATGTATTATCGTTATCCTATAGTTTTTCGGCAGCAGTAAAGTTTGTCGTAAAGTCTGTAAGGTACCTATTTAACGTCGTACCGTTATATCATAGATATCTAGCAAGTTGGTGTATGTGTCCAATTTTCATGCCTGTAATAATCAAGACAAAAGTAAAAAAGAAAAAGAGATTTATTAATGAGTCACCCTTAGAGCGTACCTCTTATTTTTTAAGTGTCGTTATATAATGCGTGGTTAAAATCGCTAGGAAAGATCATATTAGTGTACGACTGATAACCTTCTTCGAACGAAAGGCAGGCTGGACAGATTAACGGACGAAGAGGCACGAGAACTTCGTTTGTTTGTATATTTTTATGCGTTTAAGTTTAGGTAAAGGTAAAGATAACCAAACGGCCGACCCCGAGAATCGCCAGATTTTGCTGCAAGATTGTATTTGAATCGTCAACGCTTGTGCGAGATGCGGTATTACGGAAATGCAAACGACTTCTATATAAACGCTAAGGGTTGCGGAATAAATACGGTTACGAGATACATACATATATCATTGATGGATCTATACGAATTAACGATAAGTACCAATATTCACGATGGAGAGCAGTAATGCACTCGTTGTAAACTATTTAATCGTCGTGACAAATCGTCACCGAATTTTCGACCAAGGATTTTGGTCATTCTATAATATAAGCATCTAAAATTACATCAACTTTAGAATGACCAGAATTCTTGATTGAAAACTCGTGACGATTTGTCACGACAATTTAATTGACTATACTATAGTTATATAGTAACCACGATTATAATCATTGCCATTACTATACTAGTCAATTAAATTTGATCTTAGACTCACTAACACTGATAATTAAAATAGTGCTCAAGACAATAAACATTTCAAAATTTTATTTGATCGTTAAACAAATATTTTATAAAACAATAAAATTAATTGTATTTATAAAAACTCTCTTTTAAATATATAACTTATAAATAAATATAATTCTTATAAAATTTGATAAATGTAGAAACTGAATTTTCTTTCATAAATAATCTAAGAAACTATGAGTTTTAAAACTGTTACAAATACATTAATGTCGCAAATATTTTATTAAATTTTTTAAATATCAATATTTAAATATCATCAAATATTTAAATTTGTCTCACAAAAGTTAATGCAAAATATCATACAGAATGGACACTATAATCGTTGCGAAGGATTATTGTTCCGCAATTAACAATAATAAATTACTTACCTATATGGTTGTTCCACCGGCGTTTGATGCCCCCCGGGCCGCCTCCTCCTCTCAGCCCTCGCCGTTGTCTTCGCTGCCACTCGCGTACCAATTGCTGAAATATACTAATTACTTGATACTTTATGTGTACGACACTCACGATCACGACGGTCTTTCTATACACGCACAGCTTTATTGTATCGAGACGAAAGAATAACGCGAGAGACATGCAATTTCGCGAAACTACAATTCGTCCGACGCGACGCCGCTTCCTTCATGCTCGCACAAGATTCGCTTGCAAAGACACATCCGACGACTATTACTTACTTGCGCGTCAATCGTTTGAATTTTCCTGAATTCCTAAATTTCCTGAAATTATTTAATTTTTAGATCCAATTAAGGTATAAAGGTACCAATACTTGGACACTTAGGAGTAGGTAAATGTACCAATGCCTGGACACGTACCTATGTCTGGATACCTTTAAAAAAATATAAATTTATGGAAATAAACGTTTGGATACCATAACTAAAGTTTCAAACTACAAGAAAAAATATTTTTATCTTTGATTTTAATTTGCGTTATACTTATAAATAATAAAGGTGTCCGAGTACTGGTACTTTTAACTTAATTTCTAAATGTTGAGCAAGACATAATATATTAACTTCTTAATGGCTAATTAAGAAGATATTTGACTTCGAGGATGCAACGCGTGAAATTCGACTAAATCCGCATAAAATTTTTTTTTGAAAGTTTTAGACGTTTTGATAAAAGTTCCGTTTTTTAAAACTCTAAGAATTCTGAAAGAAATTTCTATGATCGAAAACGATCCGGTCACTAGTTAAGAAGACATTTGACTTCGAAGATCTGCCGTGAACGTCATTTGCGTAAGTTTAAATGATGATTTTTTTCAATGGATTTTTTTGGCAAAATTACCAGAACTATCGCTAAAAAGTATCAAAAACTATAGAACTCGACTGTATGCGAAAAGAACTCTCTTTTATTCTTTATCTGCTAGAAAATGATTTGCTACGGGAAGTTAGCAGATAATTTTTTCGATCGACTGTTTTTTGGGTAAAATCATCAGAACTATTATTAAAAAGTATCAGGAACTATAGAACTCGACTGCATGCGACAAGAACTTTCTTTTATTTGTTATCTGCTGGAAAGTGATACGTCAACTTCACCGACATCAAAGCAAGTCATATAAATTAAAAAGATATATTTCGTACATCATACAATCGGTAGAATAATGCGTATAACATGTAACAACACTGTCTTAAAAAGAAATAGATGACATTAGCGTTACACATCGACGTCATAAATAAACATAAAAAATTAGACATAGAAAACCAATAAAATGCAGAAATGAAAGAAATAAAAAATAGTTCACACAATTCGAAGCACGTTATCCAGAACTAAAATTTTCTTAAAAAGAAATAGTAACGAAGTAGCGATCAATGCATATAATAAAACCATATTGACACTTCTTGAATCAAACATGGATATACAATTTGTATTAGATCCCTATAGTTGTGCTTCTTACATGATTAATTACATAACAAAAGTAGATGCTGGACTTTCGCGTTTACTCAGAGAAGCAGCAAAAGATTTGGAAAATGGCAATTTGAATATTAGACAAAAGTTTAGAAAGATCGCAAACGTTTTCATAAATGGTAATACTGCACAGGAAGCAGTATATTATGTCCTAGGACCACCTCTTTCATTGTGCAGTAGAGTTTGTGACGTGACAAGTCGCGTCTACTTCGGACAGGCTCAGCCGAAAGGAATTCGGGGGTACTTTCTCGCTCGGAGCGGGGAAGGGCAATTGCACTAATCCGTATTTAAACTTTATTCAGGGGATTGCCGGTGGGGGACCGGACGACGACTCGTTGTAACGGCCTTAAACCGCCACGGAGGAGGAATGGAGAACGCATTCAGGAAACGGCCGCAGGACATGGCCGTTGGCCGGGTCACGTCCGAGTCTCCTCGCAAGCGCCACCAAGGCTGCCATACGGATCCGAGTTGGAGCACGACCATTTTGGAGGAAACGAGGAGGCTTTAGGGGGACGCCCTAAGGAAGCACGGATGCGGGTGCGAGATCTCGGCTCCGGGGATAGTGCACAACCCAGAGGCCGCCGCCCAAAAGAAAGAAACCATCGGTTGACGGGGCCAGGCCAGCCTAGGCCCCGTAACACTGAGTGGGACAGTTGCGGCCCGGACAGCCAGATTATCCATTTAAAAGGACCGCGCTCAAAGTGGAGAGGTTACGAGCCGCGCCGCAGGAAGAAGCGGCGCTAAGAAGCAGGAGTGGGCGTTCGGATCACGAGCGGGTAGGCTCGCGGCGACGCCGCGCAGGCGCGAGGAACCGGCGTGATCCTCCGGTGGGCCATGGTCCTGGTACGATTCGACGGTGAGCGCTCGGCAAGTACGGACGTGTGCTTTCCCTCCCTGCGATTCTGCGCAGTCCTAACTTCGTGTTATCGCGCGTATTATACGGGCGAGTGATAAACTCGTGTTTTGGATGCACAGAAGCAGTGCAGACCAGAAAAAGAGTATGCAAAGTATACCGCAAAAATCCCACCGTGGCAAATTATCAGACTTATCGGGCTCAGCTCTCCAAA
This sequence comes from Temnothorax unifasciatus, assembly GCA_030770225.1. Lineage (NCBI taxonomy): Eukaryota > Metazoa > Arthropoda > Insecta > Hymenoptera > Formicidae > Temnothorax > Temnothorax unifasciatus. Next base: position 8,772 of record JASTWK010001052.1, read on the forward strand.
ACTAGGAAAATCTTGAGAAAGGCCAAAAGGAATGGATAGAAAAAATATTATTCTTCGTTAAACTTTCTGACTCCTACCACGGAGGTCTGGAAGATGCTAAAAGGGTATAGAAATCGCAAATTGGCGTCAGCCAATCCTTCTGCAGGCGTGAATAGCGAACAGGTAGAGGCCGCAATGGCTAACATCTGTCCTCCCTCATGTAATTCCAAACCGCAAAATATCCCAGACAACTCTGCCTCTACACCGGAGTCCCTCTCTTGGATGGACAATGCATTTCAATTCCAGGAATTCGAAGCTGCTCTCAATTCTATTAAATTAAAGTCTAGCCCAGGAAATAATAGAATAGACTATCAAATACTTAAATCGCTTCCTACCTCCCTGAAGAAGTTGCTGCTGAGGATCCTCAACAACTTGTTCTTGGAGAATGCTTTTCCAGAGTCTTGGTCGCACTCGTTAGTTTACCTTATCCCCAAGCCTCATGACGGTGGAGTTAGACCGATAGCTCTCACCTCCTGTATACTTAAGTTACTCGAAAAACTTATTCTCAATAGACTACACTGGGTGATGGAATTGAGGGCCCTCGGAGTCCCTTGTACCTGATTTCCAGTTTGGATTCCGCAAGTTTAGATCCTGTTCTGACAACCTTACTATACTAACGTCTGAAATTCAGGAAAGGTTCCTCCAAAATAAAATAACTGCGGCTTTCATTGATGTGAAAGGCGCATTTGATAATGTCGTTCCCGACATTCTAATACGAGACATGTTATAGCTCGGCTTCCTTAAGAGAATCTGCTAGTTCGTCCAAAACCTTATTCACTCCCGTAACGTGCAGTTTGTAATTGATGGAAAGCTTACTCCCCCTCGCACCTCGCGAAAGAGTACCCCCCAGGGATCGGTTTTAAGTCCGACATTATTCAATATATATTTAAGAAAAATAGCAAAATTAGTTCATAATCGCACCAAAATTCTGCAATTTGCAGATGACATTGTCATATATGCACGGTATCTAACCTTCGAAAACCAATTAAATCCTTGCAAAAATCCCTGGAACAAATCCAGAAATATCTTAGAAATAGAGGACTTGAGATCTCTCCCACTAAAACCCAGCTCATGATCTTCTCGCCTTTCAAGCGTAACTATAATCACTGTGTCATTAGAATCGACGACAGGATCATTGGCCCCTCGGAAACTGTTCGTTTTCTAGGCGTTGTTCTCGACCTCAAGCTCTCGGGCACCGCTCACATGGACTACTTAATTTCCAAAGCCAGGATAACAGCAAATATTATTTCTTCCCTTAGGGGGGTCTGGTGGGAAGCTCATCTCCAGCTCCTCCTCAATGTGTACAGAGCCATTTTAAAAAATTCTTTAGAATATGTTTTCCATATATTCTGCCTTCAAAACTCAACCAAGTTTTATAGGCTTGAAATTATACAGAACAAAGCTACAAAGAGTCAGTCTGGGATACCGCATTTCCACTCCTATAAACACTATGTTTGCTGAGGCCAAAGAGCCTCCTTTAAAGCTAAGACTACAATATTTGGCTGCTAAGTATCTTATTAAGGCACAATCAGTCACGAACCATCCAGTTACGCAGTCGTTGTCGCAGATAGCATACTATGCAATGCAGGATCCGAAGAGGGCTGAATACGTAGCTCGAAATTTTCATCTTGCCGAAGTATTCAGAGGTGTTGAACAGACAGTCCGCTATATTTACAAATCGACAATTTTGCCTACCTTTCAATACTTCTATTCCTCCTTTTTCTCCCCCCTCACTATTATCCAGACTTAATGTCTATTTTTAATAGAATTCCTCGACAACAGGTGCAGACAGCTTTTGACCAAGCATTTGGTGATTTCATGAGGGATACTTTGGTATTCTACACCAACGGGTCCAAGACTCAGCCGGGAAATTGCGTTGGTTCTGCTTGTCACTCTCCTCAGATTCAATTGCAAATCATGCATAAACTTCCGTTTCAAACTTCCGTATTTACTGCTGAAGCCTGGGCAATCTATAACGCCGTACTTTTGTCTTGACCTTCGGTTTGCGTGTGCCACTATTGTTACTGATTCGAAAAGCATGATAGAGGCTTTTGCGGCCCCGTATCCTCGCAAGTGTAATTATCTCATCCCGCTAATTAAAGCTAAATTACTTATGGCCCGAGAAAGAGGCACTCGTATACATTTTATTTGGATTCCCTCGCACATAAGAATAACCGGCAACGAGATTGCTGACTCTCTGGCAAAGAAGGCAATTAGAGAAGGTACCCCTCCTCCACAGTTCAAAATCCCATATACAAACCTTTTTGTAGTTTCTAAAGAGAAACTCGACAATCGCTTTAAAGACTATCTTGCTACGCGCGCCCGTGATAAAGGGACCCACTATTATAATAACATATACCGGGAGTCGTAAAAACCTTGGTATTACAAGTCTGGTCTTAGCAGAGAAGCAATTGTAACCGTGAACCAGTATCAGAGCTAATTATTACAACTTAAACCACAGTTTGTAAGAATCTCATTGATGATAGCTCATGTCCATACGGTAACCCGATTCAGGACATCAATCACTTAGTCTTTTATTGTCCAATTACCATTAGACGTAGTATTAAGCTCCGTGAATTTATCTGTAAGGGTAAGGGACCTAACTGTCGCGACATATACGATATTCTCAGAGAACCCACTAGCAAGGTATGTCGTCTAATCATGGCCTTTTGTAAAGCTATAGAAGTTCAAATTTAAATCACGCGCCACGCTCCCCCGCACCGCCCCTTAAGCTTTCCTTTCTACATTCGCACACAGTTTATGCCGTCTCACCGCTCAAATGGAAACGAACCATATTGCAATAGTAACACAAGCTAACAAGATCTTGGTCGTATCGCCACTGACAAGAGGCGGGTACCATTAATAAAAAAAAAGAATGGTCCTGGTACTGTCGTGCCAACCGAATTCCGTCGTGAGCTTATGTCGTGTTCGCACGTAGGCTCGTATCTGCTCGTGACGAGCGGCGGTCTTCGCATAATTTTGAAATGGTTTTGTCGACTCCTTAATATCGGAATAAACTTTGGAGTAATTGGAGTAGCAGTATATTTCTGGAGCAATCACTGGATTATTAGAGTCAGAGATGAATTTGGCGACTCCTTAATATCGGAGTAATCTTTGGAGTAATTGGAGAAACGTTATATTCTGGAGAATCTTCGGATCATATCAGAGCAATTGAAGAATCGTTATATGCTGGAGCATTCTCTAGAGTGGTTGGAGAAATTAATGGTCTATCGTACATCTGATTACGATGCTTGTGGAAAGTATTCTCCCGGTATGGTAGGTCTTTTGGCGAAATAACAATCGGATGTTAAATATATGTATTACAATTCAGTCATTTTTACGTTATTAGTAGTTTATCTTTCCTTTTCTTACGTATGTGTCTTTGAATTCTATTGATATTATATTATATTCTAAATAGCGTGTACTTATAATGTAATTTATTCTTCTTTATAATTAATTTTAAGTGAGACCTTGTATTTCAACGACATTCGTTATTTGTGTCGTTCGACCTCTGCGTGTTTTTAGGTTTACTACCATTCTTTGTACACGTGATCATATTCCTTTCGGATTGTGTCTTAAAGTTTTTGTCACAACGAAGGGCATGTAACATAGTGATATTATTTGCATGTTCTTATGTTTACCATCTTTGCGCGCGTGATCACATTCCTTTCGGACTGTGTCCTAAAGTTTTTGCTACAACAAAGAATACGTACTGTATATTGAAACTAGGTAAAACTGGACAATCGTTATCGGCGTGTGTATATGTATCGATTTGAGTTTTACTTTGTGTTAATTTTTCTTTTGAGCGAGTTTTTTGCTTACATTTCGTTGGATCGAGTTGATTTTCATTATGCCGAAGAATACGAACCGCAAATCTCCTAAGGAGAATGAGAACTCTAATAAACGCCATTGTAATGATACAGATATGGAGTGCAATATTTTGCCGGATACGAGTAAATCTAGTGATGATCAGAGTTCGGGCAGAGAAAAGTTTCTACTTTTGCAAAGTAACAACAGATATTCTGATGCAATTATAGGGCCTTATCCTGTACATATTGAATCTCTTTCTACGTCTTTGAATATCGGTAACTTACATCTCATGAGTATTGGAAAGTTACTGTGTACTAAATATAATTGCGTTTCTGCAATTCATAGACTTGGAAAGAATTTAATTTGTGTTGATTTTTTCTCTCATGTGGAAGCGAACGACTTACTACCTAGCAAAAATGTGTGAATCCGACAAACCAAATTGGCTCACAGCTTTTCTATGTTCATATCGGAAAGACGTTATATTGCCAGTCACGGTTGATTTAAATTGCTTTAATTGTTATTCTATATACTGGCAAAAGAAATTTATTATTCTGTTTATCATACACCGTCAACCTAATCATCGGTGTTCCATCTTATAGTTGTTATTGCGATAAAAATATTACCACAGCCCAGTGGTCGAATTGGCACAACACCCGCACGGAATACGGGAAGTTCCAGGTTTAAACCCTGATTGGGGTAATATTTTTTTGCAATAAAAATTTAAACTATTTAACTTAGAAATTACATCAACGGACCAAAACCCTTGGTCAAAATTAATAATATCTCGATGTTTGATCCGAAAAAGTGCTGTGTGAATCCGATAAACGAAGTTGGCTCACAGCTTTTCTATGTTCATATCGGAAAAACGTGCTATATTGCCAATCACGGTCGATTTAAATTGCTTTAATTGTTATTCTATATACTGGCAAAAGAAATTTATTATTCTGTCTAGCAAAAATGTTCTCTAAATTATAAAGTTCCCGGGTCGGAGTAATTACCCAGGTAGCAAGCACTCGTCATTTTGACGTCAATATTTGGTCATAATTGGTCAGTAACGTCATTCGTCGATTAAGCGACGTATATTTAACGTCATGTTTTAATACGTCAAAAAGACTTTGTAAAAATGACATTATACAGACGTTTAATTGACTACGTATTTTTCTTTTCGGGATAAAATGTCCTTAACGTCAATAATACGTCATTAAGACATTTTAGACGTCATCCTACTATCTGCAGGTATAAATATTCAATATTTTTTATAAATCCTAATAAATCATATTTAATTATATTTATTATACCCTAATAAATTATATTCCTGTTCCAAATATATACTCCACTGTACGCAAAGCCTCGTTGAGACGATAAAGCAAAGCTCATCAGTTAGCGCTTAATGATTATCTTATTTATTACGATTGATTTCACTTAAATCTGGGGAAGAACCAAAGGCAAGAATATTAATCATTTAAAGAATTACAGAACGCAGCCTATTTGTTTCGAATTGTTTTATCCAGTATTGGCGCGAAAGCAAGCAAACAAAAAACAAAACACACTTCGATTCGACAAAGAGAGACGAGCGGTCTTTCTCTACCTAACCTATAATCTCTTCCTGTTTCGCGCGAGCGGTAACGTGTGCTGGTGCGAGCAATACATGGTGGTTATTATTCGTGCTACCGCTTAATTCGCACACTGTATAAATTGTATACAGGCAATATTGCAATCTGTATATCTGCAATTTGTAATTAGTCCTGTATGAGTTGGTGTTTGGTGAGTTATATTTCGTTTGTATTTTTCCATCACTAAAACATTTACGAGATCTATTTATTGCATGTACGTGTAAAAAAAAGTATATTTTACAACAGTACGTGTTATCAAGTATAATTGTATTCTTGATGGAACAGTCTTGTGTTCGCGGAGATTTTATTATCGGTATATTAACTTTATTAGATGTACAAAATAGAATATGTTTACGGTGATTCAGTTTGATGAAAAATGCGGCGCAGACTTGGCCGTTGTTAGCAGTACTTGGCTGACGCCTCGTAAAAGAGAAGTTTTTTGGCCACCATACAAAAATACAAATAGTTATAACAAGGCGTTAAAAAAGCATGAAGAACCTAATGAAGAGGAATGGACATTGTATGGAGTACAAAAAATTTTTTATGAAACAAGTAAGTTTAACTAATTATTTATCTCTATTACACACACACACACACACACACGCACGCACGCACGCACGCACGCACGCACGCACGCACGCACGCACGCACGCACGCACGCACGCACGCACGCACGCACGCACGCACGCACGCACGCACGCACGCACGCACGCACGCACGCACGCACGCACGCACGCACGCACGCACGCACGCAACGCACGCACGCACGCACGCACGCACGCACGCACGCACGCACGCACGCACGCACGCACGCACGCACGCACGCACGCACGCACGCACGCACGCACGCACGCACGCACGCACGCACGCACGCACGCACGCACGCACGCACGCACGCACGCACGCACGCACGCACGCACGCACGCACGCACGCACGCACGCACGCACGCACGCACGCACGCACGCACGCACGCACGCACGCACGCACGCACGCACGCACGCACGCACGCACGCACGCACGCACGCACGCACGCACGCACGCACGCACGCACGCACGCACGCACGCACGCACGCACGCACGCACGCACGCACGCACGCACGCACGCACGCACGCACGCACGCACGCACGCACGCACGCACGCACGCACGCACGCACGCACGCACGCACGCACGCACGCACGCACGCACGCACGCACGCACGCACGCACGCACGCACGCACGCACGCACGCACGCACGCACGCACGCACGCACGCACGCACGCACGCACGCACGCACGCACGCACGCACGCACGCACGCACGCACGCACGCACGCACGCACGCACGCACGCACGCACGCACGCACGCACGCACGCACGCACGCACGCACGCACGCACGCACGCACGCACGCACGCACGCACGCACGCACGCACGCACGCACGCACGCACGCACGCACGCACGCACGCACGCACGCACGCACGCACGCACGCACGCACGCACGCACGCACGCACGCACGCACGCACGCACGCACGCACGCACGCACGCACGCACGCACGCACGCACGCACGCACGCACGCACGCACGCACGCACGCACGCACGCACGCACGCACGCACGCACGCACGCACGCACGCACGCACGCACGCACGCACGCACGCACGCACGCACGCACGCACGCACGCACGCACGCACGCACGCACGCACGCACGCACGCACGCACGCACGCACGCACGCACGCACGCACGCACGCACGCACGCACGCACGCACGCACGCACGCACGCACGCACGCACGCACGCACGCACGCACGCACGCACGCACGCACGCACGCACGCACGCACGCACGCACGCACGCACGCACGCACGCACGCACGCACGCACGCACGCACGCACGCACGCACGCACGCACGCACGCACGCACGCACGCACGCACGCACGCACGCACACACACACAATTCATTTACATCTTCTATTTCTACATGTATATATTTGGAGACATTATATTTAACGTGCTTATGCAAAGTATACAAATCTTCAATGAATATTAATACATATATTTAATTAAGGCAATATGACTCGTCCTTTTCAACTAACAGTATTTTATATTTTGTAGGTAATATAGACGAAGCACATAAGAAAGCTAAAGAGGCAGAAATTACGAGTGATTTAAATACAGATTTAGAAAGTGATACAATTAAAAAGAGAAAACGGCATCCTCCACGGCGTTTATGCGAGGATGATAATTTTGATGATTCAACCGAGGAAAGTTGTGCAATTTCCAAGTTTGATCGACCACCTCCAATAAAAAAGAATCTTTTAAATCGTTAGTTATATCTTGTACAATAACGTAAAAATATATATCTGTTTAGAATTTATTTTTACCTAATTTTTATATTGAATTTCCAGGTTCTTCTGAAAATAATGTTTCGACATTAAACTGAATGAAGAAGGTAAAACATCTGTAATATATTAAAAAAGTGTTTAATTATATCTAGTCATAATTGCAGATTCCTCTGAATGTGGTAATAACATACCGTCGAATTCTCGGTCGAATTCAAAATCTCGGTCGAATTCAATATTAAACAGAATATTGAATAATAATGAACTGGACTCAACATCTCGGTCGAATTCAACACCTCGGTCGAATTCAACATTAAACAGAATATTGAATAATAATGAACTGGATTCAACATCTCGGTCGAATTCAACATTAAACAGAATATTGAATAATAATGAACTGGCTTCAACATCTCGGTCGAATTCAACATTAAACAGAATATTGAATAATAATGAACTGGCTTCAACATCTCGGTCGAATTCAACATTAAACAGAACATTGAATAAAAATGAACTGGATGAAGAAGGTAAAATAAGATATCTTACATTGTATTCATAATACAGTTATTGAATTATGCATATTTTATTTGTGTTCTTCTTTTAGCACTAAAAAAAATAGTAGATGTTCTTATCACTATTAAAGAACAAAATAATCAGATATTAGCTTATATTAAAAAAGCTCCTCAAGCAAAAGGTGCAGTTATTTTTTCTGTGCCGGAAAATTTACCTGTTAATCTACCATTACAAACAGATGAAAATGTAAATCTCTTGGAAACGTTCATTACAGATCAAGATAATTCACATAATTTGGTAAATACATGCAAAATATGTTTATATTGTATAATGGAAATAATTTAAATATTGTGATTTTTATGGAAAATATTGCACTAAATATTTGATAAAATAATGTCTAATAATGTTTCAAGAAAATAGAATTGCAAAAATGCAAGAAAGGAATTTCCTTCTGAAGGTTTTACATTTTAACATAATTTTTATCGATATTATACAAATTTTTTCATTTTTGATGTGGATAACTTTTTAAGTTTTGTACATAATAATGTTAGACCATTAAAAAAACATTTTTTAATTTTACTGACAATTAATTAAAATATTTGTTTTTAGTGTTCATTTCTGTCTAGTTTAGGAGGTCGGGACATTGCAAGCAAAACAAATAAAATTTTGAAACAGTTGTTCTCAGATGAATTGTGTCAAAACTATAGTTTTTATGGAAAAAGATTAGGAAAGAAACCATTTTCTTCCTTATTGATGAAAGATATTATAATAAGTAAGAAATTTTTTTATCTTTTTAAATAAAAATGTTTAATTCCAAATAATTAAAATAATTTTATGTCTATTATATTTTAATAAAATATTAAAAAATTGGAAGTAATTTTGTAAACATGAAGACTTTTATCACCTCAATTTTTTTCAGACGCAGTTAAATCTACGACAGCAAGTGCTAACAATCAAGCCATTGAAAATTCAATAAAAGTTTGGCTAAAACACGCTCCTCAACATGTAAAGAAAAAGAACAATAACAATAACAATAATTAGTTGCACCATGTCTTTAATGTCATATAGAAAGTGTTGCGTTGGAAAACGACAGCTATATCGAAGAATTGCCAATGAGAAGGTAAAATTTTTTAAAGAATTGATTGTGTCCAATTCTAAAGAGCATAATCAAGAAAAGAACGTAAAGCGTGATAAGATAGAAAAATATTATAATAAAAACGAAGAAATAGTATTTAATGACACTTCTGACGATGATATTGGCACTTTTGATATTGAGCGTACTGAAAATCAGTCTTCCTTAAATTTAAGTTGCGAGTTAGATAATGTAATTAGTAATATAGAGGATGAAAGCACATCTGATTCTAATCTTCGTGAGTTGTTAACACACTGGGCTGTTATTAAACATAATATATCTCACTCTGCCTTAACAGATCTTTTACATATTTTGCATAATTTTCATCCTGAATTGCCCTTAAGTTCTAAAACTTTGCTGGAAACTCCAGTATCTATAAATACAAAGAAATTAGATACAGGAGAGTACTGGCATATTGGTTTAACACAGAGTTTACAAAATATTGCAAAATTTCATGTTGGAAATACTATAGAGCTAAGTTTTAACATTGACGGTCTCCCTTTGTTTAATAGCACAAATAAACATTTATGGCCTATTTTAGGTCTTGTAAAAAATGTGCAAAATATGTCTCCATTTGTTATAAGAGTTTTTTATGGTGAGTCTAAACCATCTCCTTTACATTTATATCTTGAAGATTTCATAACAGAACTTTCTTTGTTGTTAAAAAATGAACTTAAAGTAAATGATAGATACTTTAATATAAAAATTCATAGTTTTGTATGTGATGCTCCAGCTCGGGCTTATATAAAACAAGTAAAAAATCATAATGGATATTCTTGTTGCGAAAAATGTGAAGAGAGTGGCATATATTTTGAACGGCGTATTATTCTGAGAAATACTAATGCAAGAAGAAGAACAGATGAGTCATTTGTTTTGCAACGTGATGAAGACCATCATATTGGCATTTCGCCCCTTCTTGAATTAAAAATTGGAATGGTTACACAGTTCCTCCTTGATTATATGCATGGAGTGTGTTTAGGTGTTACAAAAAAAACTACTACATACTTGGATAAGTGGTAAATCTCAAATGTCCTGGAGTGCCCCCCTGGACAAGGGGCATTCGACTATCTGTCCAATTATACGAACATGGCATCACAAACGAATAAGGATCTTACACCGTCGGATTCGGATACCAACGACCGGCGTGTCGCCCCTACTGTCCCTGGGGGCGACATGTCGTTAACCAGCGAAGGGCTACCACCGGTGCGAACCTCGGGCACCGGTGGGGCATTAACTACCGGGAAGGCCCCAGCGGAACAATCACGGACCACTGTGGGTGAGAAAGAAGTCACGGAGGATGACTCTGGCAACACACCGCCTTGTGCCAACAAATCCTCCACTATAGATGGGACTGACCTGTCCGTAGATCCGGCTGGAGCATTGGCTGCATCGATCCTCGACGGGACGTATTCACCTACACCGGAGCTGAATCGATCTGATCCCCCGTCGGACCGTTATGATACTGAAATTTATTCTGCTGGGAGAATTCTTACGGACTCGGAAGATTCTTCTTCGATGGTCGACAAACAAGATCTTACTAAATTGGCTGATGGTCGTCCAAGAGATGACATTATGGATGAATCTATTGTGATCTCAGACAACGATGAACTCCCTAATCCACCTACTCCTTTCAGGAGTGAGAATAAGAAAAGGAAGCATCGTCTATCCCCGAATATCTCCCCCACGAGTCAACCTACTCCTAAAAAGAAGTATAACACCTCGGACGGGGTGATCTTTTCTCCGGCTCTCAAGCCTATAAAGCACAAGAACCACATCCCTTTGGTCCCTGGTGCTAAATTACGTACTCTAGACTCAGGACGATTGTCCGATTATGCTACCGATTGTCTTAACAAAATGGAGTCGATTCGTTCTGCAAGTAAAAACATTAAGTGCAATCTCAAAGGCTATCTTAAAAACGGCATCCTGAATATGTCCGAAGTTTTGAATATCTACTCGGAGCGTCTTAACGCCACCGGTGATATCGCTAACCTAGAACTTCAGAACAAAAATCTTACGGATCAATTAAGAAAGATCACTCGGGATCAGGAAGTTCAAAGAAGAGAACATCTGGAACTGCGTCGGGAAAACGATGTCCTTCGCAAGGATCTCGGTGCTCTCCGAGATGAGATCGCGAGGTTGAGGAACGCCCCTAATCGTGACAATTTACAATCTACTAATTGCGCTGATTCGCAGTTCATCAGTGGGAATGGCTCGCCCGCTCCAGGATCCGTGGAACATGTGCCTGATAAAAGCACCCAGTACCATACAAATAATAAAAATCATAAACTCAGAGAAGATTTTCCTCCTCTTCCTAAGAGAGAGCGAGTTCCAAGAGTGGTGGCTCAACAGTTCTTGTTGGGCAAGGTTACGAAGTTGCGGCGCGAGCATGCGACTGATTCTAGGTCTGACACCGACTTGAACGAAGAATCTGCATCCGCTACTAAATTAAGGAAGAAAAAGACTCCTCCCGCAAACCAGGAGAAATCTGACGTTACTCGTTTTCACTTCTCTTCTACCAACGTGGTGGACTCCGGGGACGACAGCTATGCCCGTACCTTGGAAAACGTGAATAGACAGTTGGTTCAACTCTCTTATACTGTTAAAGAACTTCAGGAAGCCAACAAACATCCTAGGAAATATGTGGATGATTATAAAATGGGAGCTAGAAACAGGGGATCCTTTTCTCGTAATGAAGTTATGGAGACGTCCGGTGTATCTGACGGTGAACCGTTTGAGGAATCTTCCTCGTTACTCCCGTCTGCAAACATTGAGCAGGTAGATCAGGAGCCGAACGTTGCTAAGGGAAGATTGCGTCCCCGTTTGAATGTTCGTTCACGTAGGCCACCTAGGACGGCTGCGGTTTCTCATTTCTCTTCTGCCGATGTGGTGGACTCTGGAGACGACATTTATGCCCGTACCTTGGAGAGCGTGAATGATCAGGAGCCGAACGTTGCCGAGGGAAGACCGCGTCCTCGTTTGAACGCTCGTTTACGCAGGCCACCTAGGACGGCTGCGGTCTCGATAACGAGCCTCGAGAAGGATGTGAGCTACTCGGACATACTTAAGAAAGCCCGAGAAAAGATTAGTTTAGATACCCTTGGTATCGAGTCTTCTAAGATCCGCCGTGGTATCAATGGCGGCATAATTATTGAAATACCTGGTGCCGACGGAGTTTCAAAGGCGGATACGCTTGTCGGGAAATTGAAAGAAGTTCTAAATGACGGAACGGTTCGCGTCACCCGCCCTACAACTATGGGTGAAATAAGAATTTGGAACTTCGACGAGTCCATTACTCCCATCGAGATTACAAATGAAATATCGGTGGTGGGAGATTGTGACGAATCCCAAATTAAACTTGGTATTATTCGGAGATTGAGCAACGGATTGAGTTCTGTATGGGTCAAATGCCCTTTGTCGGCGGCCATTCGGGTGTCTTCTACCGGCAGAATGAAGGTCGGTTGGACGGTTGCACGGGTCGAGCTTCTCGAAGCTAGACCCGTGCAATGCTTCAAGTGCTGGAGGTACGGGCACGTGCGGACTACTTGTAATTTTCCCGAGAACCGTACTGGAAATTGTTTTAGGTGCGGTCTCGGTGGCCATCAGATTGGTACCTGCAATGCGGAATTGTGCTGTATTCTATGTAAGGATGTAGGTAGACCGTCAAATCATAGATTGGGTAGCATAGAAAGCTGCTCCAGCAGAGTTTCTAATAAAATGCCACGTAGGGATGCAGCAGCTGGGAATAACAGGCCGCAGCAATGACTCGATGCCTTCAATTAAATGCTAATAAGAACAGGGAGGCTCAAGATCTCCTGATTCACCATTCTTGGGAAGTCGGGGCCGGCCTTTGCGTCGTATCCGAACCCGCACGTGTATTCAGCTCACAACAACTATTAGACCGAGAGCTGGCTACGAAAATACCAACGTCATTTATTTAAGGAAATTTTCAACCTCAAACGATTGTGGCAATGTTGCAAATTAAGAAAGCGCAAGTTTGGCTGTTGGCCGGTGGTGCGTTTAGCGGGGGCGTACGCCCTCAGCTGTAAAATATCGATGATGAAAAACGTCATATCTGTACGGCTAAAAATTTTTTTGCGTGTACTATATAATATTGTAAAGTACTTGCAAATGTTGCCAGACCTGTAGGTGGGGTCTAAAGTATTGCCAGATCAGGGTATAACTGCTTAAGACTTAATAACATTCACGTCATTTCTGTAAAATTAAAATTTTTTTTGCTTATTGTATACGTGTTTAATAATCTGTATATGAAATGACAGACAAAAATCTCGGGTCTAACACCGTGCCAGACGTCGCTGAAAATCTCAGTATCTATGGAATGTATTGTAAATTGCCGGCAGCAACAATTAATTTTATCACTTAAATCTTTCGAACATTAAATTTAAAATATTCTCTGCTAATAACGATAATATTTACGAACATTTTTTACGGGAGAAGGGGTACACAAAAATTTCGGTTCTAAAACCTTGACAGACTCCGACAAACAAATCGTAGGATATAAATGTTCAACTTTTTTTACATATGTTTTGAATTGGAAATGTTCTGTTAATAAAAATAATAAATTCTTTTTTAAATGTTCTGTTAATAAAAATAATAAATTCTTTTTATGTTTTATTACAGAAATAGAAAATTTTAATTTTATTTTATTTTAAGTATTTTAAGTATTTTATATTAAGTAAAAAAATGGTTAAACAATTTTTAATCTGTTTCGCTATAATCTTCATATAAATCATCAAGTGCTTCGCAGTCATCACCGTCATCGCCGCTATTATTGGATTCATTTTCATCATCATCATGATTGATGTTATCATCACTGCCTTCGTTGATAACACATCCGTGTGATGGTGTGACTATATTTTTATTATGCATAGATACTATTTTAATTCTCGTATTAAAAGTTTTTTTTAAATTATCTAGTAGATGCTGAGATGTGACAATATTTTCAAGAGATTCAGAGAAATTGTTATTTTTTAAGTTCTCTGACAAATTTATATAATAATTCTCTGCAAAGAATTTTTGATGAAAAATCTGAATCTCTTGAAAATATTGTCACATCTCAGCATCTACTAGATAATTTAAAAAAAACTTTTAATACGAGAATTAAAATAGTATCTATGCATAATAAAAATATAGTCACACCATCACACGGATGTGTTATCAACGAAGGCAGTGATGATAACATCAATCATGATGATGATGAAAATGAATCCAATAATAGCGGCGATGACGGTGATGACTGCGAAGCACTTGATGATTTATATGAAGATTATAGCGAAACAGATTAAAAATTGTTTAACCATTTTTTTACTTAATATAAAATACTTAAAATACTTAAAATAAAATAAAATTAAAATTTTCTATTTCTGTAATAAAACATAAAAAGAATTTATTATTTTTATTAACAGAACATTTAAAAAAGAATTTATTATTTTTATTAACAGAACATTTCCAATTCAAAACATATGTAAAAAAAGTTGAACATTTATATCCTACGATTTGTTTGTCGGAGTCTGTCAAGGTTTTAGAACCGAAATTTTTGTGTACCCCTTCTCCCGTAAAAAATGTTCGTAAATATTATCGTTATTAGCAGAGAATATTTTAAATTTAATGTTCGAAAGATTTAAGTGATAAAATTAATTGTTGCTGCCGGCAATTTACAGTACATTCCATAGATACTGAGATTTTCGGCGACGTCTGGCACGGTGTTAGACCCGAGATTTTTGTCTGTCATTTCATATACAGATTATTAAACACGTATACAATAAGCAAAAAAAATTTCAATTTTACAGAAATGACGTGAATGTTATTAAGTCTTAAGCAGTTATACCCTGATCTGGCAATACTTTAGACCCCACCTACAGGTCTGGCAACATTTGCAAGTACTTTACAATATTATATAGTACACGCAAAAAAATTTTTAGCCGTACAGATATGACGTTTTTCATCCTCGATATTTTACAGCTAAGGGCGTACGCCCCCGCTAAACGCACCACCGGCCAGCAGCCAGACTTGCGCTTTCTTAATTTGCAACATTGCCACAATCGTTTGAGGTTGAAAATTTCCTTACAGAAATGACGTTGGTATTTTCGTAGCCAGCTCTCGGTCTATATGGTTTCACAGTTTGAGCGGTCTTGCCGCCATCTATATTAATACCAGGGTTACCGATACACCCGCCGTGCTTGTTGCACAGGGTCGTTACTCAGTCCTCATTCAGTTTGGTGACTGCTTTATTATGTCTTGTTATGTATCACCCAACACTGACATAGGTGATTACTTTAATTTCTTAAATGAAATAGCTGACCTGTCTAATATTACTCACAACAACAATATTATAATATGCGGTGACTTCAACGCCCATTCGCGTTTTTGGGGTTCCAACTCGACGAACCGCAGGGGTAAGCTCCTCGAGGAGTTGGCTGCGCAACTCGATCTGCGTTTAGTGAATCAGGGAAACCACCCCACATTCCTGAGTCATCAGGGGAGCTCCATTGTGGATCTCACCTGGGCTTCGTCTGATCTATACTATCGGATTTCGGACTGGAAGATACATGAAGAATTGGAGTCCATGTCGGATCATCTCTATATTTCTTTCTGTATTTCGGGACTTTCTCCTCGACGGCCTCCTAGATCTTCGCCTCTTCGCTGGAATTTCAGACTTATGAACATCGACATGTATCAGGCTGCGGTGGAATGGAGATGTGCCGTTTCTCCCAAAGACCAGGAGTTTTTGATTGACTTTAAGCCAGATCGCTGGATTCATAAGTGTATTTTGGATGCGTGTTCCGCCGCTGTTCCTCGCTCACGCCCTCCAAGAACTGATAGGGCCTATTGGTGGAATGACGTTATTGCTGATCTGAGGACCGCTTCGATCGCTGCCAGGCGGGAATGGACCCGTGGTCGCGGTAGAGACCGACCGGAGATCTTGGAGGCTAAAAGGTCAAATTACATGCTGGCT
This sequence comes from Temnothorax unifasciatus, assembly GCA_030770225.1. NCBI lineage: Eukaryota > Metazoa > Arthropoda > Insecta > Hymenoptera > Formicidae > Temnothorax > Temnothorax unifasciatus. The sequence goes on from JASTWK010001052.1 coordinate 25,168, forward strand.
AATCGGCAACTAAAACTTGAGATTCGTAAGGCAAAGTCGAATGCATGGGCCGAACTTTTGACATCATTGAACGAGGATCCCTGGGGTTTGCCATACAGATTAGTTATGGGTAAGCTTAGAAAGCCCACTCCTGGTCTCGGTGCGGTCCTGGAACCGGATATCTTGAAGCGCTTGCTGGATCAACTCTTTCCTCCTGGTACTGAACTCTCTCGCGTGGATCTGGGTGACTGTGAGACAGGAAGAGCCCCCATCACCCTCGAGGAGGTTACCGATGCTATCGCTCAGAAGAAGTGCTCCGGTACTGCGCCTGGACCGGACGGATTTAAGGCCATTGCCCTTAAGAAGCTACCGTCTTGCATGATCGAACGTCTTGCGCAGTGCTATAATATTTACATGCAGGCCGGCGTATTTCCGCCAAGTTGGAAGGTAGCCGACCTAGTTCTTATCCCCAAGGGCGACATTCCCCCGCGGGGTGAGGTTCCTAAGGCCAGGCCTATTTGCCTCCTTAACGAGGTCGGAAAAACTTTCAAACGTGTGATCGCGAATCGACTCGTGGCCTACTTGAACGACAACCCTCCTTACAACCTCTCGGATAACCAATTTGGATTTAGGAAGATGAGATCTACCACTGACGCTCTCTTCTTATTTAAAACTATTGTCACTAGGGCCCGAGAAGACGGGAAAGTGGCGTTGGCCCTTTCTCTAGACATTATTAATGCATTTAATTCCATCAAGCATTCTGGTATAAGAGGGGCCTTGCGGAGTAAACGAGTCCCCCCGTATCTGCGCCGCATTATTGAGGACTACCTAAGAAATCGCAAAGTAAGATACCTTGCTGCTGATGGCACTCGACGTACCAGGCGTGTAAACAGGGGAGTTCCTCAGGGCTCGGTTATGGGCCCTCTTCTATGGAACATTGGATTCGATCGAGTGCTTCGCACAATGTTACCTGAGGGTTGCGACCTTATCTGCTATGCCGATGATACCCTTCTTGTAGTCGTTGAAGACGATTTTGATTCTGCATGCGCCCTTGCGACTGAGTGCCTTGACAGGCTGCTTATCAACATACGTGCCCTTGGCTTGTCAGTTTCCTGGACTAAGTCAGAGGCGGTCTTCTTTGGGCATTGCCCTCGAAACTCCTACCTCAACTATAAAGACACGCGGATAAAGGTTTCATATAGTATGAAATATCTTGGCGTTTATATCGACAAAAGGTGGGCATTTAATGCCCACGTTAAGTACATCGCGGATAAGGTCGCTAAGGTTGGTCGTGCCTTGTGTGCCATTCTTCCAAACCTCCGAGGCCCAATAGAGAACAAGCGGAGGTTATATTATAGCGTGGTTACTTCCATAGTCCTCTACGCGTCGCCCATCTGGAGTGAGGAATTCCTTAATTCGAATAATAAGCAGCGCATTCTACGTCGTGCACTTAGACTGACCGCGCAACGTGTGACTATGTGCTATCGCACAGTGTCCTACGAGGCATCCACGCTACTCGCAAGAATTCCACCCATGCATTTGTACGCGGACTTTCTGCGTCGTACTTATCTACGACATAGAAGAATGAAGGAAAATGGAACTTTCAACGACGTGTCATCCGTCGCAGTTCGTCAAGAGGAGTGGGTGGCGCTGCGTGGGAGGTGGAGAGATCATGTCCAGCAGCCGAACCTTTCTGGTCGAAGAACACTCGAGGCTATCCATCCTAATTTCGATATGTGGCTCGACCGTGGTTCCGGTTTTCTTACCTACAGAATAACGCAGCTCCTGACCGGACATGGTTGCTTTGGAACCTATCTTTTTAGAATTAATCGGGAAACTACACCTCTATGTCGTTATTGCGACTCGGCGGAGGACACTGCGGAACATACTCTTGCTGTATGCGTTTTCTGGGGAATGGAACGTGCTGAATTGACCACTGTTGTCGGTCATGACCTATCACTGGTGAGAGTCGTCGAGGCGATATGCTCTTCCGCGGAGGCTTGGAGTTCCTTTTCTTCGTTCGCTGAGAGGGTCCTGCGGCGCAAGGAGGAGGACGAGCGTGTGCGTCAGCGTGCGTTGTTCGACCCCGGATAGCCGGGGTACTTGTGTATGGCGGATGCGCTATTTTTTCTGTTTGCGACTATTGTAACTTGCGTCGTGCGTTATTGCGCCGTCTGTGTATGATTGTATATTACTCCTCTTGCGGGCGGGACTTCTCTGTCGTTCTGGCGGTGGCTGGGGGCCGGCCGGTTCTGGTCCTTCCTCCTCCTGGGGTCCGGTGCGTCGTTTCTGCGACGCTCCCGGATCCCTGGGGGGTGTTTGGTCCGGGGGCGGTCGGTGCTTGGCTGCCTCTGGGTCGCCGGATGCCCTGCTGTTTTCCTTCTTTGTCTTGTTTTTCTCCTCCTGGGGGCTCCGTCGCGCTGGTCTTGGGGCCCTCTGGGGGTCGGTCGCCCGTGGTTCCGTCGCTCACCGCTGTGCTTGCGGGGCTCCGACCTCGCTGCTAGTCAGCGGGTTTGTCGGATGCTTCCGTTGTGGCGGCGGGGTGCGGGTGGTCGTCCCTCTGGGGTTTCCGCGGCTTGCGGCGGGGCCCCCCGGGACTCTACTTTTCTCGCGCCTCTCCCCCCCCCCTCTTCTCCTATCGGGGTTTTTGGGGGGGGCGGGGTGCGAGTCTTACTGTTAGCCGGAATTTTTTCTGGCCCGTGGTGCGGATTTTTGTGTCCGTCTTTTGTTTCTGTGGTGGTGGGTGTCACCTTGTCCTAGCGGGATTATTCCTGCGGTCTGTCTGAGTGTGGAACTTCCCTCCGGATAGGGGAGTTCCCGTTTCGTTTGGTGCGTACATGTGTGTTCGTACGTTCTTTGTGTGGGACTCCTGCGGTTTCCCCGCTGGATGCCCTCGCAGCCGATGAAGAGAGTCCTCGGTATGATATGAATACCCGCATATCATCATCATGAGGTCTCTCCGAGGTAGTCGAATGTTGACACTCGTGTCAATCATTCGACTAGGGGGTTACTCCTGCGGGGGTTTTCGCGGCGTCCCTGTTTAATCCACCGTGTGATTTCGTGTTTGGTTTACGTATTTCTGTCGCCTCCGCGAGAGGACTGTTATGGCACGTGAAGTAATACCTCGAGTCTCCCGCGTGTCGTGACTGTAATCCAGCGTGCTATATGTTTGGGAGTGAGTTTTTAGTGGGTGCAAGCCCCACATACCCCGGGTGGCCGGCCCCCGGGATGATGCGCGAGGCATTTTCTCACTTCCACGTAAACAAAAAAAAAAAAAGTGGTAAATCTAACGTTAAGTTAGGTCATCGCTCAACTGATTTATTATCTAAAAAGTTAGTGGCCCTTGGTTCATTCATGCCTTCTGAATTTAATCGAAAACCACGAAGCTTAACAGATTTATGTAGATGGAAAGCAACTGAGTTTAGGAGTTTTTTACTTTACCTAGGACCTGTTGTTTTACGGGATATACTTGATATATCAGTTTATGAGCATTTTCTCCTATTTCATTCAGCCATATCTATTCTCACTTCGAAACACAATATTAATAATTTAGGCTTATCATTAGCGCAGGAATTACTTGAAACTTTTATTAATTTTGCAGAAAAAATATATGGTCTTGAATTTTATGTCTACAATGTGCACATATTGTGTCATTTGACAAGTGATGTACAAATGTATGGACCTTTAGATAATTGGTCCTGTTTTCCATATGAAAATTATTTAGGCGCATTGAAAAAATTATTAAAATCATCTCGAAAACCACTTCAACAAGTATGTCGTAGGTTACATGAAATATTTTTAAGTAATTCTTACCAAGAACCAAATCACCCAATTTTTAAGCATTTTTTAGAACACAATAATGGCCCATTATTAAGTGCTATAAATATTTTGAAACAATTTAAGAAGATTAGTATTAGAGACTACGTTTTATCCACCTATTCACATTGTTTTGCTGATTCACATTTTTTAAGTAAAAATAATGAAGTAGTACAGATTAATAACATAATATTAACTACAAACGGTTCAACAAAGTTAATTGGAAAACAATACATTTCATCAGAATCACTCTACTTGTATCCGTTTGATTCTAAAAAATTAAACATTTTTTGTGTTACAAAGTTATTTGAACAATTACAAGCATGGGATATTGATGATATAAAAGCGAAATGTGTTCTTTTACCGCTTAAACATGATAAAAATTGGGTGTGTTTTCCTCTTCTTCATATATAACATTAAGAAGCAATGTTTATGATAAGAAATATCTAATTTTTATATTCTCGCATTATTTTTGTGCAATGTATTTAATTTTAATATTTTTGTTTTTTTTCTTTAAATACATATATTTTATTATTTTTTGATAGAAGTACAATATAATTTTATTTTTTAATTAAGATTAAGATATATGTATATCAAAACAAGATCATTACATTTAAAATAATGTAGTTTTTCATTAATGTTACGTTCCGCAAAATTATTAAAGTTTTAACATTGTTGTAAATTTCAAAATGTGCCGTTTATTTTTTGTAATAATAAAAAAGAAATATATTTTGTACATGATACGTACCTTAATTTGATTGTTTGTACTGCAATTGCAACCTATCCTGAAAATAAATTTGTCATTCTCTCCAAATAGTCTCTAAAATAGTCCGCGGTGTCACAGAAAAACATTATTTAGTTTTCAATCTCTATTTTATTATATTTAAAAATATTTAAATTTTATTTTCTATTTTATTGTAACTTTATACCTATATAGATATACTTTACTGACGTATAGAAGTCCGTACGTCGACAAACAATTTTAAAGTTTTAAGTCTCATTTAATTAAGTCAAAATACCGTTGTAGATACAACGTTATTTTGACTTAATTAAATGAGACTTAAAACTTTAAAATTGTTTGTCGACGTACGGACTTCTGTACGTCAGTAAAGTACATCTATATAGGTAGCAAGATAATGTTTAAAGACGTCTTAATGACGTATTATTGACGATTTTAGCCGTCATTAAGACGGCACTGTGAGAGTTAAAATAACGTCTTATTAACTTTACTAATGACGTCCCTGGTCTGTGACTTAGGACCGTGAAAAACACGTCATTTTTACGTCAAACCTTAGGAATAAATGACGTAACATTCGTCATAAGATGACGTAAGAATCACGTCATTATGACGACTGTCTGCTACCTGGGTAGAGACGTGAACCCCTCTTTGTCTATTGATGAGATTCGTGTGAGCATTTCTTGGCCGGGTAATCCGTTAAACATTTATTCTTTGGAGAGACTTAAATATCGTGACAGATATAGTAACTAATTAATAGACTCCGCTTCTGTTAAGGCAGTTTTTACTTCCAATCTTCTGCCTTCTTATATTTATATTTAAAAGGTTAAATGTAAGATTTTTCCGTTTATCAATAAAGTTTGTAAATGTACAAATTGCTATAGATGGGGTCACTCCACCTTGACTTGTAAAAGTAATAAATCATGTGAAAAATGCAGTCTGCATCATCCTTCTGGAGATTGTGATTTGGAGCCTAAGTGCATTAATTGCGAGGGAGATCATATCTCCTCGGATTTCTCCCGGATTATCTCTTTTGTCGTTTGATGAGCGTTTGTAAGCCTCGGAATCAGAGACTCAATGGAAGCGGGAGAGAGAGAGGCGCGGAATTGATCGACACGTGTAGTTGCAGCAAGTGATTACTGTATTTACATAAAACAAAAATGGTTACAATTTCTATAAGTGCTGCACACAATTACCTTATTACTAATATCGCACCTGAATCAACACAATTGTCGGTATCTCGTTCTAGCTATACAATTCTAGCTTTAGCGAACGACTATGCCGTGAGACGGCTAACCAGCGAATCTCCCCCGCCGCTGGACGGCTTGGCAGCGAATCCCTCGCTGCCAGCGCTCTGTGTTTGTAATGAGTATCTCTCTTGGTCACATGCCTGGCGTAGTCAGTGCCGTAACGTCAACGTGACCAAGTTTGATAAGGCGTCAGGCTTACATCCCCCCCTTTCATGCTGAAGGATCCGACGATGGGTGATAGGGAACTAACTTACTAGCATGGAAAAAATTTGATTCTGTCTTTTTTAATCCACTGTCTATTATATATATTAAATTGGATATTTTTTCTTTTATTTTGTGTGGGCCCGTTCTAATCGGGTCTAATTTATTTCTGTTTAATTTATTACTATTTTGTATATATACTAAGTCTCCTACATTGTACTTGATATTGATCTTATTTTTATCATAATAGTTTTTATTCTGTTCATGGACCTTTTTTGAATTTTGGTATGCTATTAATCTGTTCTCTTTCAAATTATTTTCGGTATTACAAATGAGTTCGATTGGTAAAATTGGCCTGTCTCTTCCTGTTAGTAAATAATTAGGTGTGAAACCTGTTGAACTGTGAATCGTATTATTGTATTCCTCAACACATTCTTTTGCTATGGTGGGCCATGGGCGATTTTTGTTTTCAAATATTTTACATCTTATTCTATTAATTAGCGTTTGATTGGTCCTTTCGTTTAGGCCGTTGGAAAAGGCGCAATCGACTGCGGTGAAAACTAAAGTTATTTTCCTGGATTTTAAATATTGCTTAAATTCTTTTGAGTTAATTCCTGCGTATTGGTCTGTTAATAACGTCTGTATAGTATTCTTATCTTTTATTGAGTTTATTAATTTTATAAAATCTTTTGCAATTTGAGTTTTTGATGTCAAGATAAACGCGTATCTTGTAAAATGGTCAATTAGCAAGTGTAGGTATCTTTTTGTACTTTTATTACCTGCGAGCCCCCCTATTGTATCTAATGCCATAATTTCAAATGGTTCAGAAGCTGGACCCATTTGTGATAATGGGACTTTAAAATTACCTACTCTAGTTTTGTTTTTTATACAAGTTTCACAGGAACGACATATTCTTTTTATGTGTTTATGCATATTTTTGAAGTAAAATTTATGAGTAATTGTTAATGTTAACTGTTTTGTTCCTATGTGTCCTTGTTTAATATGTATATTTTTAATTAAATCTATGCCAAATTCTTCCGTCAGCCAGATTTTCTTTCTATTATTTAGTGTTTTATAAATTATATCGTTTTTAGTTTCATATTTATCATCGAGTGTTAGTTGTTTTTGGTTATTGATAATTTCATCTAGTTTTAGGAAGTTTACAATTTTTATCATTGATTTTTCGTCTTCTTTATTATCTTCTTCTAGTACTGGGTTTCGTGATAAACAGTCCGCCTCTAAATTATTTCTACCCGGGTTGTAAATTATTTCAAAATCAAATTGAGATAGGTAATTTAAAATTTGTCTTAACTCTGGATCATTACATTTTTTTATATTAAATTTTTCCAATGGTTTATGGTCTGTGAATACCGTAAATTTTTGCCCTATTAAATAATATTGCCAATATAAGATGGCCTCTTTTATTGCAAGACACTCAATATAAATTGCTCTTTTTGTTTTTTGTGGTTCTGTTAGTTTGCGCGAAAAGAAAAATACTGGTTTTATAGTTCCATCTGTTTGGCGTTGTTTTAATATTGCCCCTACCCCCTGTAAACATGCGTCTGTATAAATGTAGATGGGGATGGTTGGGTCGAAAATTGCCAGAATCGGGTCTGAGCATAAATAGTCTTTTATCTTTTCAAAGTTATTTTGGCAAATTTTTGACCAGTTAAATTTTATGTTTTTCCTCAATAGATTATGAAATGGCTCTAATATTATGGTTGATCTAGGAATATATTCTAGATAAAAATTTATTTTCCCTAGGAATTGTCTAATATGTTTTGTTGTCTGTGGTGTTGGAAAGTTTTTTATGGCGATTACATTGTCATTTAAGGGTTTTACACAATTGTTTCCTATTTCATGACCTAAATATTTTATTTTGGCTTGTGCAAATGTACATTTTGACGGATTTAATTTGAATCCATGTTCGTGTAATGCTTTTAGTACCAGTTCGATGTGTTTTATATGATCCTTATAGTTTTTTGAATAAATTAGAATGTCGTCAATGTAATTTACTGCAAAGCCATTTAAATTGTTTTTTCTTATTATGCTGGCCAAAATTCGTTGAAAAATAGCCGGCGAAGATTTTAACCCGAATGGTAGACAACACCATTGCCAGTGCCCATGATGTGTTACGAACGCTGTTTTGTATCTGTCTTTGTCACGCAACGGGATCGACCAAAACGCCGAGTTCACGTCTAGCTTTGTGAAATATTTACAATTTCTCGCACGTAACGTTATATCTTCGATTCTCGGAAAAGGTTGGCTTTCCGGGACCACTATTTTGTTCATGTCTCTATAATCGATACATAGCCGAGATTTTTTCGCTTCTTCTTTTTTGTATACTAACGTAACCGGCGCGGCGTATGGACTACACGATTCCTCTATTAACCCCGCTTTCAATAAATGTTTAATTTGGTTTTCTATTTCTGTCTTGTCTTGCATTGAACACTTATATGGTTTTTTTGCTATGTACTTGTTTTCCGTTAGTTTAATCATGGCTTTATAATTTTTGACCGTACCAATATCATATTTTCCTTTTGCGAAAACTCTACTGTATTTCGTTTTTAAATTTTCTAAGGTATTCTTTGAATTAATGTAACTTATTGCATTTGTGCTCGCTGCGGAATTTTCTTTTATTTGGTTTATGTTTTCATTGTTATTTTGCCATATTTTCAAGTTTTCGTCCTGACAAAGTTTGAATTCTTTTATACAGTCTAAACCTAGCAATACATCGTCTCTAAATGAATCACTCTTTATTATGAAAAATGAAAATTGTTTAGTTATATTATAAATTTTTACTGGTAGCGTAATTATACCTTCGGCTTTTGAAGTTCCTGAGATAGTTTCAATGTTTTTGTCCCCACTTACATTTTTATTTAGCTTCTGCTTTTTCCAGAAGTTATAATTTATTAAAGATATATTGGCTCCCGAATCGTAGAGACCGATGGCTGTTTTATTGTTTATTAGGATTTTTAATCTTATAAGTGGGGTCACTATTCGTTTTTTGCTACTTCCGCGTGAGCGATCGTGTCCTGAATTTCTATATTATTTGCTACTTTAATTTTGTCATTTTTACTTGTCTTTTGATGTGCGATTTTCGTGCGACACATTTGCTCTGGATGAAATCTGTTAGGGAAGCCTACGCTTTCGCAGTATGAACAAGGCCTGTGTTTGTTTTGATTCTTGTGTTTATCCTCGTTTACTTCGCCTGAGTTACTATTATATTTATTTCTCAACGGTTCTATTTGTCTAAGTGTTGACATTAAATCTTCCATGTTTGTTAAACTTTTTTTATTTAACCGCGTTCTAACAAAATGAGGCAGGGCTATTACTATCAGGTTTGTTTGTGAACTAATCGTTAAATTCGGGTCCACGTCTAATAACATGTTTCTTTTTTTTAAAGCAAAATCCAAAAAGGATCCATTGAGATATTTAAATGTGTAAGCGTACGCGATTTCGGACCACGATTTTTGGCCGAACGTGTCCACAAATGAGTTATTCCAAAACTCCCAGGCGTGTGCTAATGAATTTGTTTTTAAAAATATTGAAAACCACTCTAACGCTGGGCCTTCTAGAAATAATCTTAAGACTTCTGGGAATTTGTTTTCTCCTATTTCGAGTCTTTTACACTCCGTTACAAAAATTTCTAGCCATGATTCTGCATTAAAATTTTTTCCATTAAATTTCTCTAGTATCATGTTTTTTGCAATAGAATGGATTTGTTTTTCATGTGGCGGAATTCCGGCAGCAGGAATTTGCGGAGGGATAGGGGAATCAGCCTGAATCGCCTCCAAATAGTACTCATTAAAAACCACATTACCTTCGTCATCCAAGTAAACTTCTTTCAGATCACCTTCCGCCAAGGTTATGACCACATTTCGGAATTTGCTGCGTGTTTTCAAGCTTTTAACGACTCCCTTGGTTACGGCGTTTTCAAAAAGCTGTGGGTGCTGAGCGCTCGTTTGCATATCTCGAGGAAATTGGAAGATTTCCGGTTGACCCACCAACTGAATTGTCTTGACCTTGACCACCGTAGTTTTGGTATCCATTGCCTCGGATACGAAGTGGAATTTTGCCTTGATGCTATCCATTGTGTTGATTTGTAAGCCTCGGAATCAGAGACTCAATGGAAGCGGGAGAGAGAGAGGCGCGGAATTGATCGACACGTGTAGTTGCAGCAAGTGATTACTGTATTTACATAAAACAAAAATGGTTACAATTTCTATAAGTGCTGCACACAATTACCTTATTACTAATATCGCACCTGAATCAACACAATTGTCGGTATCTCGTTCTAGCTATACAATTCTAGCTTTAGCGAACGACTATGCCGTGAGACGGCTAACCAGCGAATCTCCCCCGCCGCTGGACGGCTTGGCAGCGAATCCCTCGCTGCCAGCGCTCTGTGTTTGTAATGAGTATCTCTCTTGGTCACGTGCCTGGCGTAGTCAGTGCCGTAACGTCAACGTGACCAAGTTTGATAAGGCGTCAGGCTTACACGTTCAAAAACAGCGAAAATATTATATGCCGCTTTAATTGCAGAAAGAAATATACCCTATCACACGACACAAGAAATTCTTAACTTATTTCAACACATAACATCAGATCCTGTGGTAAAAAGCATGGATCAAACTAAATGTAAAAATATAATTACAAATGTTTCGTATCCAGTTGAAAATATCGTTAACAACCTACAGAAAACAAAATTCTCTGTTTTGTAGATGAAACATCTGATATCTGTAACAAAAAATGGATGACTTTTTTCGTTCGATACATTGATCCTGAGACATTAGATGTTCGCTCACAATTAGTCAAATTGATCAATACTGATGCGAAAAATTCTAGTGCTGAAAAGTTGTTCCATACATTCAAGTACAAAATGTTGAATTTACAAATTCCCTTTTCAAATACTGTTGCCCTGTCATGTGACAATGCATCTGTAATGGCAGGAAAATATATGTCATTTAAGACAAAATTAAAACAGATGTGTAAACATTTATTAATACTTCCATGTCCATGCCATTCGGCTGCATTAGCTGCGCACGCTGTATGTGACAAAATACCGTCATTTTGCGACAATATTCTTAAAAAAGTAGCTACATATATAAATAGCAGTCCGAAATGTTCGGCAATTTTTCGCGAATTTTGCGATTGCTTTCAAGTAAAGCATTGCAAAATTTTAAAATTAAGTGAAACACGCTGGTCTCATCACAAATGTGTGGAAAGACTTATCGAATTATGGGACACTATACATCATTTTCTGCAGGAAACAATTGTGAGCGATAAAACAAAATCTGGAGAACATCTTCTGTCTATGATGAATAATTTAGAAATAAAAGCGTATTTTCTTTTCCTCAAATATATTTTAAATATGTTTAACATGTTTAATGCATATTTCCAATCAAAAGACACAAAAATCCATTTATTGCAGTTAAAATCTGTTAACTTTCTCTACCAAGTCTGCCACAACTTCGTAAAAACAGAGTTTTACATAAGTACAACGACAATTTTTTCACATTCAGAAATTCAGAAAGATATAAATAAAATTTTTGTTGAATCTGAATGTGAAGAATATCTTAACGATCTAACGATGGAAGGTCATGTAGATACAGTTACAATTATTCGACGAAACTGTTTACAAATTTATATCACTGCTGCGGAGGAAATACATATATATTAAATCGAATATTAACGTTATGGAGGTTAATATGTTAAATACATCTGCTTCTTCTATAGATGAAACTATTTGTCCGACTGAGGAATTTCCTTCTTCGCCGATTCAGAAAAGAACTCAGTTTATTGCTTCGCAAAAGAGTAATAAATATAATAAAATTATAGTGTAGCTCCTTTTTCGGTACATATCGAATCTATTGCCTCGGATTCAGCGTCGACTTCTGATATTGGTAACATTGGCAATTTACACCCCATGAGTATTGGAAAAGCTATATGTGAAAAATTTTATAATATTGCTGTCATTAGGAAATTGGGGAGAAATATAATTTGTATAGAATTTAATAACTTCCTGGATGCCAATAGAATGGTTATATCAAAAGGTATATTACTTCCTCTTTGGGTGGCATATATTCCTAATTATAAAATCTTTAGATCCGGCGTGGTTTATTTATCTATAAAAATTCACTCTAGAGATTGAAATTCCGAGATAAAAAAAATAATAATGATCTTAAGGACTCTTTCTCCGTTAAAATCATTTTTGTGGCCAACTTACTTCCGGATTCGATCCTCTGTTATAAAGTTAAATGTAAGGTATACCCTTTTATTAATAGAGTTCGTAGATGTGCAAATTGCTCCAAGTGGGGGCATTCTTCGACCTTTTGTAGAAGTGAAATAACTTATAGTTACTGCAGAGAAAATCACTCCTCGAATATGTGTGATATGTCAAACTTGAAGCAATCGTGTATTAATTGTAAGGGGGATCATTTTTCATTTGACGTTCAATGCCCTATTTATATAAAGTTCAAGTTGATATATACAGTAATAGCATTAGCTAATGTATCTCAATTTAGGACAAAAAATTTAATTCTTTCAAAAAGGATTACTTCTTTTAAAGGGTAAAACTTCTGGAACTTTGGGGATTTGGGGATTTGGGTGTCGGGACCGGTTCGGAAGGGGAATCGGAGCGTACCCCGTTCCGTCTCTCCCGGGATGGATTCCCTCCTCTTAAGCGAGTTAGAAATCATACAAAAAAAGTATGTTTGATACAAACTCTTCGACCGACCTCTAATCTTCTTGAAGGTTTGGAGGCCCCTAATTTATCTAAAGATGTTGATCAACTTTCTAAAAAGTTTCCACGTCCAGATGTCATTTTACATAACCTTAAGAATTTCTACTGTTATAATTTAAATAATAAGGACAAAGCTTTGACTATTATGGATTATTTGAGATTGCTATTTGAGGACGAGTCTATTGATACTAATTAATTATTAATAATTCGAAAATTCTGTCATATCACACACTTCTTTTAATTAATTTATAATTTATAATAATTTATAATAATGATAATAAGTAAAACCCAACACAATTAATATTAATATAATATAATATAATTTAATAGAATTTGTTTCCACTTATTGGTACTTTGAATGTGATTATATTAACATTCGTTAATTCTATGAAGATTCTGCAATGGAATGTTAGAAGTGTGGGTAATAAACAACCTGAATTTTCGAATCTAATTAGGGAGTATAATATTGTCTGTTTACAGGAAACTTGGCTTCAGGGTCAGAGTTATTTTTTCTTTAAAGATTTTATTATATTCAGAAATGACAGAGATCATATAGGTGGAGGTACAGCTATTTTTTGTAGGAAGGAACTGAATCCTATTTCTGTTAATATAGATCTCACTAGGTTTTTGGGTATGAATGTTCCATAATTTCCATTAAATGTAATAGATTATCTCCAGATAAGATATTTATTATTTCGCTGTACAAACCTCCTCATCTTCATATAAATGAAGCTGGTTGGTCCTCTTTTTTTTCACTCAATAGACTCGTTTTTAAATACAAAGGAGGTCATAATCTGTGGCGATTTTAACGCTCAACATATCTCATGGGGTTCGTCCCGATCAAACCAAGATGGAAAAGCCTTAGCGGAGGCTTTGGTTCATAATAATCGTTTTTTGTATCTGAATAAGAGCTGTTCTACAAGAGTCTCTGATGATTGTGAACAGATTAGCGTTCCGGATCTCACCTTGGTGTCAGAAGATATTTGTCGGAATTATTCTTGGCATACGCTTGAAGAACCTTTGAGTAGTGATCACTCGATTATTATCCAATTCTATTTTAACCACTTTGAAGAACCGGCTACCGATCCGGGTAAAAAGAGACTTAATATCTCTAACCTTAAGACAAAACTCTGTTTTGTAGCCTCGTGAATGCTGGTGTGAGCGGAATGTCGTCAACTTTTGGTTCTGCTGGTAGACTTTATGAACTCTGGAACGAAAATATAATCGACTGTGCCCTGCGCGCTGGGGTGTCACGTCTAAATATCCCGGTCATAATATCCCGCGACAAAATATCCCAGTCTTATTATCCCCGCGACAAAACATCCCGCGACAATATATCCCATGACAAAACATCCCCTGGCAAAATATCCCACGACAAAATATCCCCTGGCAGAATATCTCATGACAAAAATTTAGTAGAGCAATAACAACAGTTACATAAATAAATACACATAAATCATTGAAGTACAAATATAAATACACAAATAACGCGACAAGTAACTGTGCTTGGATTATATTGTGCGCGCCGTACCAGAGGTAAAGTGCCGAACGCCTCGATATCCCTATTCCGACAATCGGTCATAAACAATAATAAGGAACGTGTACTCGTGAACACCTGCCCGGATGCTACTTGCGATACGGTCGTCAGTCAGTTACATCTTTTAGGACTGTACGGTCAGGTTCGCGATGCCTTTGAAATTTGTGAGCAGTCAGAAGGGGAAGCGCCAATTAGTGCTTCACGGATATATTTATGGTGTGCATCGTGAAAACACTGATGCTGTTGTATGGCGATGCATTCGGTATAAGGATAGTTGTCGCAGTCGAGTATACACATCCTCAATGAAACATGAAGCTGAAGTTGGCAGCCAAAACTTAGCAGCCACCAGGGCCAAATAGGGTGGCCAGGGCCCCCGAAATTAAAATCCGGTAAATTTTTTTCAAAAAAATCACAGAGACTGTGCAGCAAGTGTAGAATAAGATTCCGAAGCGATCTTGGCGATGACGAAGTTAGTTAACTAATTAAAAAATAAATTAACAATTAAATAATAAGTAAAACACACACGCATGTCCGTTCGGAACCCAAAAAAATCACAGAGACGTCACAGCAAGTATAGAATACGAATCCGAAGCGACCTTAGCGATGACGAAGTTAGTTAACTAATTAAAAAATAAATTAACAATTAACTAATAAGTAAAACACACACGCATATCCGTTCGGAACCCAAAAAAATCACAGAGACGTCACAGCAAGTATAGAATACGAATCCGAAGCGACCTTAGCGATGACGAAGTTAGTTAACTAATTAAAAAATTAATTAACAATTAAATAATAGGTAAAACACACACGCATATCCGTTCGGAACCCAAAAAAATCACAGAGACGTCACAGCAAGTATAGAATACGAATCCGAAGCGACCTTAGCGATGACGAAGTTAGTTAACTAAATAAAAAATTAATTAACAATTAAATAATAGGTAAAACACACACGCATATCCGTTCGGAACCCAAAAAAATCACAGAGACGTCACAGCAAGTATAGAATACGAATCCGAAGCGACCTTGGCGATGACGAAGTTAGTTAACTAATTAAAAAATTAATTAACAATTAAATAATAGTTAAAACACACACGCATATCCGTTCGAAATTCAAAAAAATCACAGAGACCCCACAACAAGTGTAGAATAAGAATCCGAAGCGACCTTGGCGATGACGAAGTTAGTTAACTAATTAAAAAATTAATTAACAATTAAATAATAGTTAAAACACACACGCATATCCGTTCGGAACCCAAAAAAATCACAGAGACGTCACAGCAAGTATAGAATACGAATCCGAAGCGACCTTAGCGATGACGAAAGTTAGTTAACTAATTAAAAAATTAATTAACAATTAACTAATAAGTAAAACACACACGCATATCCGTTCGGAACCCAAAAAAATCACAGAGACGTCACAGCAAGTATAGAATACGAATCCGAAGCGACCTTAGCGATGACGAAGTTAGTTAACTAATTAAAAAATTAATTAACAATTAAATAATAGGTAAAACACACACGC
Organism: Temnothorax unifasciatus; assembly: GCA_030770225.1. Taxonomy (NCBI): domain Eukaryota; kingdom Metazoa; phylum Arthropoda; class Insecta; order Hymenoptera; family Formicidae; genus Temnothorax; species Temnothorax unifasciatus. The sequence continues at coordinate 40,954 of JASTWK010001052.1, forward strand.
ATATCCGTTCGGAACCCAAAAAAATCACAGAGACGTCACAGCAAGTATAGAATACGAATCCGAAGCGACCTTAGCGATGACGAAGTTAGTTAACTAATTAAAAAATAAATTAACAATTAACTAATAAGTAAAACACACACGCATATCCGTTCGGAACCCAAAAAAATCACAGAGACTATGCAGCAAGTGTAGAATAAGAATCCGAAGCGACCTTGGCGATGACGAAGTTAGTTAACTAATTAAAAAATTAATTAACAATTAAATAATAGTTAAAACACACACGCATATCCGTTCGGAACCCAAAAAAATCACAGAGACGTCACAGCAAGTATAGAATACGAATCCGAAGCGACCTTAGCGATGACGAAGTTAGTTAACTAATTAAAAAATAAATTAACAATTAACTAATAAGTAAAACACACACGCATATCCGTTCGGAACCCAAAAAAATCACAGAGACTGTGCAGCAAGTGCAGAATAAGAATCCGAAGCGACCTTGGCGATGACGAAGTTAGTTAACTAATTAAAAAATGAATTAACAATTAACTAATAAGTAAAACACACACGCATATCCGTTCGGAACCCAAAAAAATCACAGAGACTGTGCAGCAAGTGTAGAATAAGAATCCGAAGCGACCTTGGCGATGACGAAGTTAGTTAACTAATTAAAAAATAAATTAACAATTAACTAATAAGTAAAACACACACGCATATCCGTTCGGAACCCAAAAAAATCACAGAGACTGTGCAGCAAGTGCAGAATAAGAATCCGAAGCGACCTTGGCGATGACGAAGTTAGTTAACTAATTAAAAAATAAATTAACAATTAACTAATAAGTAAAACACACACGCATATCCGTTCGGAACCCAAAAAAATCACAGAGACTGTGCAGCAAGTGTAGAATAAGAATCCGAAGCGACCTTGGCGATGACGAAGTTAGTTAACTAATTAAAAAATAAATTAACAATTAACTAATAAGTAAAACACACACGCATATCCGTTCGGAACCCAAAAAAATCACAGAGACTGTGCAGCAAGTGTAGAATAAGAATCCGAAGCGACCTTGGCGATGACGAAGTTAGTTAACTAATTAAAAAATTAATTAACAATTAAATAATAGTTAAAACACACACGCATATCCGTTCGGAACCCAAAAAAATCACAGAGACTGTGCAGCAAGTGTAGAACAAGAATCCGAAGCGACCTTGGCGATGACGAAGTTAGTTAACTAATTAAAAAATAAATTAACAATTAACTAATAAGTAGAACACACACGCATATCCTTTCGGGACCCAAAAAAATCACAGAGACTGTGCAGCAAGTGTAGAATAAGATTCCGAAGCGATCTTGGCGATGACGAAGTTAGTTAATTAATTAAAAAAATTGTTAACAATTAAATAATAGAAGTTAATATTACAAATGGCATTAAACGCACGACATTTTTTTGAATTCCGAACGGATATGCGTGTGTTCTATCTATTATTTAATTGTTAACAATTTTTTAAATTAATTAACTAACTTCGTCATCGCCAAGGTCGCTTCGGATTCTTATTCTACACTTGCTGCACAGTTTCTATGATTTTTTTGGCTTCCAAACAGATATGCGTGTGTGTTTTACTTATTAGTTAATTGTTAATTTATTTTTTAATTAGTTAACTAATTTCGTCATCGCTAAGGTCGCTTCGGATTCGTATTCTATACTTGCTGTGATGTCTCTGTGATTTTTTTGGGTTCCGAACGGATAAGCGTGTGTGTTTTACCTATTATTTAATTGTTAATTTATTTTTTAATTAGTTAACTAACTTCGTCATCGCCAAGGTCGCTTCGGATTCTTATTCTACACTTGCTGCACAGTCTCTGTGATTTTTTTGGGTTCTGAACGGATATGCGTGTGTGTTTTACTTATTAGTTAATTGTTAATTTATTTTTTAATTAGTTAACTAACTTCGTCATCGCCAAGGTCGCTTCGGATTCTTATTCTGCACTTGCTGCACAGTCTCTGTGATTTTTTTGGGTTCCGAACGGATATGCGTGTGTGTTTTACTTATTAGTTAATTGTTAATTTATTTTTTAATTAGTTAACTAACTTCGTCATCGCCAAGGTCGCTTCGGATTCTTATTCTACACTTGCTGCACAGTCTCTGTGATTTTTTTGGGTTCCGAACGGATATGCGTGTGTGTTTTACTTATTAGTTAATTGTTAATTTTTTTTTAATTAGTTAACTAACTTCGTCATCGCCAAGGTCGCTTCGGATTCTTATTCTGCACTTGCTGCACAGTCTCTGTGATTTTTTTGGGTTCCGAACGGATATGCGTGTGTGTTTTACTTATTAGTTAATTGTTAATTTATTTTTTAATTAGTTAACTAACTTCGTCATCGCCAAGGTCGCTTCGGATTCTTATTCTACACTTGCTGCACAGTCTCTGTGATTTTTTTGGGTTCCGAACGGATATGCGTGTGTGTTTTACTTATTAGTTAATTGTTAATTTATTTTTTAATTAGTTAACTAACTTCGTCATCGCCAAGGTCGCTTCGGATTCTTATTCTACACTTGCTACACAGTCTCTGTGATTTTTTTGGGTTCCGAACGGATATGCGTGTGTGTTTTACTTATTAGTTAATTGTTAATTTATTTTTTAATTAGTTAACTAACTTCGTCATCGCCAAGGTCGCTTCGGATTCTTATTCTACACTTGCTGCACAGTCTCTGTGATTTTTTTGGGTTCCGAACGGATATGCGTGTGTGTTTTACTTATTAGTTAATTGTTAATTTATTTTTTAATTAGTTAACTAACTTCGTCATCGCCAAGGTCGCTTCGGATTCTTATTCTACACTTGCTGCACAGTCTCTGTGATTTTTTTGGGTTCCGAACGGATATGCGTGTGTGTTTTACTTATTAGTTAATTGTTAATTTATTTTTTAATTAGTTAACTAACTTCGTCATCGCCAAGGTCGCTTCGGATTCTTATTCTGCACTTGCTGCACAGTCTCTGTGATTTTTTTGGGTTCCGAACGGATATGCGTGTGTGTTTTACTTATTAGTTAATTGTTAATTTATTTTTTAATTAGTTAACTAATTTCGTCATCGCCAAGGTCGCTTCGGATTCTTATTCTACACTTGCTGCACAGTCTCTGTGATTTTTTTGGGTTCCGAACGGATATGCGTGTGTGTTTTACTTATTAGTTAATTGTTAATTTATTTTTTAATTAGTTAACTAACTTCGTCATCGCCAAGGTCGCTTCGGATTCTTATTCTGCACTTGCTGCACAGTCTCTGTGATTTTTTTGGGTTCCGAACGGATATGCGTGTGTGTTTTACTTATTAGTTAATTGTTAATTTATTTTTTAATTAGTTAACTAACTTCGTCATCGCCAAGGTCGCTTCGGATTCTTATTCTACACTTGCTGCACAGTCTCTGTGATTTTTTTGGGTTCCGAACGGATATGCGTGTGTGTTTTACTTATTAGTTAATTGTTAATTTATTTTTTAATTAGTTAACTAACTTCGTCATCGCCAAGGTCGCTTCGGATTCTTATTCTGCACTTGCTGCACAGTCTCTGTGATTTTTTTGGGTTCCGAACGGATATGCGTGTGTGTTTTACTTATTAGTTAATTGTTAATTTATTTTTTAATTAGTTAACTAACTTCGTCATCGCCAAGGTCGCTTCGGATTCTTATTCTACACTTGCTGCACAGTCTCTGTGATTTTTTTGGGTTCCGAACGGATATGCGTGTGTGTTTTACTTATTAGTTAATTGTTAATTTATTTTTTAATTAGTTAACTAACTTCGTCATCGCCAAGGTCGCTTCGGATTCTTATTCTACACTTGCTGCACAGTCTCTGTGATTTTTTTGGGTTCCGAACGGATATGCGTGTGTGTTTTACTTATTAGTTAATTGTTAATTTATTTTTTAATTAGTTAACTAACTTCGTCATCGCCAAGGTCGCTTCGGATTCTTATTCTGCACTTGCTGCACAGTCTCTGTGATTTTTTTGGGTTCCGAACGGATATGCGTGTGTGTTTTACTTATTAGTTAATTGTTAATTTATTTTTTAATTAGTTAACTAACTTCGTCATCGCCAAGGTCGCTTCGGATTCTTATTCTACACTTGCTGCACAGTCTCTGTGATTTTTTTGGGTTCCGAACGGATATGCGTGTGTGTTTTACTTATTAGTTAATTGTTAATTTTTTTTTAATTAGTTAACTAACTTCGTCATCGCCAAGGTCGCTTCGGATTCTTATTCTGCACTTGCTGCACAGTCTCTGTGATTTTTTTGGGTTCCGAACGGATATGCGTGTGTGTTTTACTTATTAGTTAATTGTTAATTTATTTTTTAATTAGTTAACTAACTTCGTCATCGCCAAGGTCGCTTCGGATTCTTATTCTGCACTTGCTGCACAGTCTCTGTGATTTTTTTGGGTTCCGAACGGATATGCGTGTGTGTTTTACTTATTAGTTAATTGTTAATTTATTTTTTAATTAGTTAACTAACTTCGTCATCGCCAAGGTCGCTTCGGATTCTTATTCTACACTTGCTGCACAGTCTCTGTGATTTTTTTGGGTTCCGAACGGATATGCGTGTGTGTTTTACTTATTAGTTAATTGTTAATTTATTTTTTAATTAGTTAACTAACTTCGTCATCGCCAAGGTCGCTTCGGATTCTTATTCTACACTTGCTGCACAGTCTCTGTGATTTTTTTGGGTTCCGAACGGATATGCGTGTGTGTTTTACTTATTAGTTAATTGTTAATTTATTTTTTAATTAGTTAACTAACTTCGTCATCGCCAAGGTCGCTTCGGATTCTTATTCTGCACTTGCTGCACAGTCTCTGTGATTTTTTTGGGTTCCGAACGGATATGCGTGTGTGTTTTACTTATTAGTTAATTGTTAATTTATTTTTTAATTAGTTAACTAACTTCGTCATCGCCAAGGTCGCTTCGGATTCTTATTCTACACTTGCTGCACAGTCTCTGTGATTTTTTTGGGTTCCGAACGGATATGCGTGTGTGTTTTACTTATTAGTTAATTGTTAATTTATTTTTTAATTAGTGAACTAACTTCGTCATCGCCAAGGTCGCTTCGGATTCTTATTCTGCACTTGCTGCACAGTCTCTGTGATTTTTTTGGGTTCCGAACGGATATGCGTGTGTGTTTTACTTATTAGTTAATTGTTAATTTATTTTTTAATTAGTTAACTAACTTCGTCATCGCCAAGGTCGCTTCGGATTCTTATTCTACACTTGCTGCACAGTCTCTGTGATTTTTTTGGGTTCCGAACGGATATGCGTGTGTGTTTTACTTATTAGTTAATTGTTAATTTATTTTTTAATTAGTTAACTAACTTCGTCATCGCCAAGGTCGCTTCGGATTCTTATTCTGCACTTGCTGCACAGTCTCTGTGATTTTTTTGGGTTCCGAACGGATATGCGTGTGTGTTTTACTTATTAGTTAATTGTTAATTTATTTTTTAATTAGTTAACTAACTTCGTCATCGCCAAGGTCGCTTCGGATTCTTATTCTGCACTTGCTGCACAGTCTCTGTGATTTTTTTGGGTTCCGAACGGATATGCGTGTGTGTTTTACTTATTAGTTAATTGTTAATTTATTTTTTAATTAGTTAACTAACTTCGTCATCGCCAAGGTCGCTTCGGATTCTTATTCTACACTTGCTGCACAGTCTCTGTGATTTTTTTGGGTTCCGAACGGATATGCGTGTGTGTTTTACTTATTAGTTAATTGTTAATTTATTTTTTAATTAGTTAACTAACTTCGTCATCGCCAAGGTCGCTTCGGATTCTTATTCTACACTTGCTGCACAGTCTCTGTGATTTTTTTGGGTTCCGAACGGATATGCGTGTGTGTTTTACTTATTAGTTAATTGTTAATTTATTTTTTAATTAGTTAACTAACTTCGTCATCGCCAAGGTCGCTTCGGATTCTTATTCTACACTTGCTGCACAGTCTCTGTGATTTTTTTGGGTTCCGAACGGATATGCGTGTGTGTTTTACTTATTAGTTAATTGTTAATTTATTTTTTAATTAGTTAACTAACTTCGTCATCGCCAAGGTCGCTTCGGATTCTTATTCTACACTTGCTGCACAATCTCTGTGATTTTTTTGGGTTCTGAACGGATATGCGTGTGTGTTTTACTTATTAGTTAATTGTTAATTTATTTTTTAATTAGTTAACTAACTTCGTCATCGCCAAGGTCGCTTTGGATTCTTATTCTACACTTGCTGCACAGTCTCTGGGATTTTTTTGGGTTCCGAACGGATATGCGTGTGTGTTTTACTTATTATTTAATTGTTAATTTATTTTTTAATTAGTTAACTTACTTCGTCATCGCCAAGATCGCTTCGGAATCTTATTCTACACTTGCTGCACAGTCTCTGTGATTTTTTTGAAAAAAATTTACCGGATTTTAATCTCGGGGGCCCTGGCCACCCTATTCGGCCCTGGTAGCTGCTAAGTTTTGGCTGCCAACTTCAGCTTCATCAATGAAACGGGATGGTAAGTGGTTTTGCATTTTGTTAGTGTTCCGTGTGTAACGTTTTTATTTTCAGGGACAGTTCTGAAAATGACTGATCACAATCATGGTCCGAATGCTGGATTCGTTGAATCGCGACTGGCAATCGCAAAAATGAAGAAACGAGCCGCAAAGTCCGCAGAGAGTACAGGTGCGATTGTGTCTGCTGGAATTTCAAACATAACCGATGCGGCTGCTTCTGAATTGCCAAGTGTTTCGTCCTTACATCGAACGGTACAACGGATGAGGACACGCGCTAATCCGCAGTTAATGACCCCACGCAATGTAGAAGATCTTGAAATACCGGAACATTTCCAAGTTACAAATAAAGGGGAAATTTTTTTACTGTACGACAGCGGCGGGAAAAAACGAACGCTGATTTATTCTACTGCGAAAAATTTGGAATGCCTGTCATCATGTGATACTTGGTTTGCTGACGGAACGTTTAACCCTTTGTAACTCCGCGTAACATTACTGTTACAAACCGGCAAAGTTTCCATCAACATTCTAAATCATGAATTTATCAGTTGTAAATCGATTTAAAATAGTTATCATATTTTTTATTTTTCATAACATGAGTTACAAAGGGTTAAAAGTGTTCCGACTTGTTTTGCTCAACTGTACACAATTCATGGATATCATGATGGCAAGGTTCTTCCATTAGTTTATATTTTAGCTCCTGGGAAACAAAAACGTATGTACATTTCGGTGTTGACAGTGCTGAAGGAAATCGAACCCCGACTAAAACCTGATTTTTTGATGGTAGACTACGAGCAATCATTTATTTCTGCTTTTGAAGCGTGTTTTCCTGATACCACAATTAAAGGTTGTCATTTTCATTTCGCTCAATGCGTTTATCGGCATGTACAGTCTGCTGGGTTGCAAAATCGGTACGGTACCGATAGCGAATTTGCGTCTGCCATTAAAATGTTGATTGCTATTGCATATGTACCTATTCCTGATGTGACTAAAGCGTTCGAAGAACTAAAAAATTCTGACTATTTTACTGACAATCGGGATGATCTGCGCGAGGTTGTTGACTATTATGAACATACTTGGATTGGTCTACCTCGGCGTAATAACCGCCGAAAGGCTCTGTTTGACATTGAAATGTGGAATAGCTACGATGCAGTTGTCAATGAAGTACCGAGAACAAATAATGTTGTAGAAGGATGGCACAGATCATTTAATGAGCGAATTAGCGCGAATCATGCTCAGATAGGTAAATTTATAGATTGTTTAAAGGCAGAGCAAAATTTAACCGAATTATTAGTCGAACAACGAAATGCAGGCCGAAACATTCGAACAAGAAGACGCAAACGGTATGTCAATTATGATCTGCGATTGAAAAATGTTGTGATGCGGTATGATTGCTCTAAGTTACTCGATTACTTACACGATATTGGCCTGAATATTGTACTGTGAGGCGTTTTATTTGTATATCAATGATTATTGTTCATATATATTTATATTTGTATTTCAATGATTTATGTGTATTTATTTATGTAACTGTTGTTATTGACTCTACTAAATTTTTGTCATGAGATATTCTGCCAGGGGATATTTTGTCGTGGGATATTTTGCCAAGAGATGTTTTGTCATGGAATATATTGTCGCGGGATGTTTTGTCGCGGGGATAATAAGACCGGGATATTTTGTCGCGGGATATTATGACCGGGATATTTAGACATGTAACCGCGCGCTGGTGCGTAGATTCCAAGATCATAATATTCGATCACTCTTCGGGGACCTGTAAAAGCTACCCGGTGAAATCCTCAAAGAAAAGAGTTAACCTGCATTGGTGGAACGAGAAATGCCAAGAGGCTAAAGATAACAGGAAGGAGGCTTTTAAAAGATATTTGTCGAATTTCTCTACAGAGAATCGTGCGAGGTATAAAGCTGCGTCTAATTAATGCAGAAAGATCATCAGTCGTAGAAAAAGAGTAAACTTCTATAATTTTATTAATGATATTAATATAAATTGGAATGTAAAAACATTCTGGGATACAATTGGTGCATTCAAGAGAAGTGTTTGTTTTAATAGACCAAATCCTCTTTCTGAGAGTAAATCCCTGGCTATTGACAGATCGATTGATAGGTTGTCCCCTCCTTGGGTTTCGGATTCCTTTGAGGAATCTCCTTCCTGTTATCTTTAGCCTCTTGGCATTCCTCGTCCCACCAATGCAGGTTAACTCTTTTCCTTGAGGATTTCACCGGGCTTTTACAGGTCCCCGAAGAGTGATCGAATATTATGATCTCCTTGGAATCTACGCACCAGCGCGCACAGCACAGTCGATTATATTTTTGAGACTATCGACTCTTCTTCGTCGTCCATTTTTTAGGATAAATTTTCGATAGACTTAAATTTATCATTTCGTCCCTAAAAACTAAAAGCACTCCTAGACCGGAGCCTATTACCAATCAATTATTACGTATGGTGCCGGAAACGGCCTTAAATAAATTACTTGAGATTTTCAACTTGATTATGGAGGATAGTTCATTTCTTATTGTTGGAGGTTCTTTGATGTCTCGTTGATTCCGAAGCCTGGTAGGAGCGAATTCAGACCAATTTCGTTGGCTTTTTGTACCCTTAAGATTATGGAAAGGTTGGTTAACCCTTTGAAGCATACATTTTTCTTTACACGGAAAACAGCTGTTTGTCACTCGGGGGTTTTCGGGGTCGCTGATCACAAATATGACCTCAGATTTTCAAAATTCAAAATGGCGGATCCAATATGGCGGACCAAATTCGTAAAAAGGTTCTTGCTCAAATTGAAATTTGTCACTCGGGGGTTTTCGGGGTCGCTGATCACGAACATGACCTCAGATTTTCAAAATTCAAAATGGCGAATCCAATATGGCAGACCGAATTCGTAAAAAATTTAACCCCCAAGTAACAAATTTCAGCTTGAGCAAAAAGCTTTTTACAAATTTGGTCCGCCATATTGGATCCGCCATTTTAAATTTTGAAAATCTGAGGTCATATTCGTGATCAGCGACCCCGAAAACCCCCGAGTGACAAATTTCAATTTGAGCAAGAACCTTTTTACGAATTTGGTCCGCCATATTGGATCCGCCATTTTGAATTTTGAAAATCTGAGGTCATATTTGTGATCAGCGACCCCGAAAACCCCCGAGTGACAAACAGCTGTTTTCCGTGTAAAGAAAAATGTATGCTTCAAAGGGTTAACAGTAGGTAAGCAATATATACTTCTAACCTCAGGCCGGTCGCGGGGGGTTGGGGGGCGCGGGGGAACTTGTCGAGGGGCGCGCGCTCGGCCAATCGCGCCTCGCCTTTCCGTTGGAGGAGGTCGGCGATTGGTCGAGCGCGCTTTTCCTCGCCCGGTTCCCCCGCGCCACCCCAACCCCCCGCGACCTGTCGGAGGTTAGGAGCGTTACCGATAGAGGACGGTGAGATCGCGCGTTCCGTCGAAGACGGGGGCGGGAGCGTCGTCGAGCGCGCCCGTCGGTCGTCGCGCGCAAACTGATTCTTCTAATGTTTTTTTGTTCGGGGAGGACGCGGCGATCGGCCGTTCCCTCTCCGGAAGTACCGCGTCCGATACTCGACCGCGAATAGAATCGGCGCTGCGGGGCGCGCGGGGCGAACGGCGACGCGGGTTCGAAGGTCGCTCTCGTCGTTTCCTCCCTTTGTTTTTCTCGGAGGATGTGGCGAGCGGTTTTCCCGGGAAAAGCGAGTATATTTTCAGCGGTTGCGTCCTTCGTCGAGGAGATAAGGAACGGGTATAAATCGAACGGGCGCGCGACGGCGCGGCAAACGGAGACGCGGACGGGCGAACGTAACGCGTTGGGATTGTATGAATTTTTGTTGTTTTTCAACGCGGTATGAGTGACGAGTACGCGGAATTTTGCAAAGATACATCTACGTTCGATTATCGATATTGATCGATACGATACGCGAACGATCAAATTACCGCACGAAATGGAAGAAGTAAAAAGTAGTAAGTACTTGTTGTGTGTTAATATAGGTAACGATGTAGTAAATACAATAAAATATTGGAATAACAGATAATGCACGCATAACGCGTGCATATATTTAATTAAAATATTTATGGTTCAGTTTTCGAAGACGGTATGGATGAAATATTATTAGACGCAATGCTAAAATATGAAGAAGAAGAAGCGGAAAAAAAAGCGGCGGAAAAAGAAGCTGCGAGGAAAGAAACGGCGGAAAAAAAGCAGCGAGGAACGAAGCACGGACGACCGCGAGAACAGCTCTCCGAAGGAATAAATTCCCATAAAAAAATTTGCGAACGTGCCTCGATGTAGATATGTTTAAATAAAAAAACCGGATCGAATCGAATTAATAGTTTTCAAGATAAAAATTCGCGATATGAGTGACGAGTACGCGGACCTTTGCAAACATTGGGCGAAAACGTACGGGAAACCGATCGTAAAAATCAGCGAACCGATCAGGAGGAATGGGGATCCGTGCTGCGTTGACGTAACGAGATATCTGATCCGTCGCGAAATCGGAATCGCCGATCGCCGATGTCACCGGCGGTATCTCAGATCTGGTATATATTGCGAAAGAATAACTATAAGCGGTGGGGGAGGGCATATTCCGTGGGCTATACACTGTTGATTTGGATATGATAGATGAAACGTAGCATTACCCGATGAACGATCGCCTTTATCGCTCGTTCGAGGAATCGGACGAAGAATTGCGCTGTCGCGAGGCCATGCCTAAATTCTCGTCCAATTCGGACGACGAATCGGCGAGAGTCGACGCGTCAAACGTGCGGTGCGCGTCGGTGGCGAAGGAGGACGCGCGATGGAATTTGGCGACTCATCATCTGCGAAGGGAGATCGGAGCGCGAACCGCGCGCGAGCGAGATTGGATAAAGACGACGATTGCGTATTCCGTTAGGGCGAACGATTATATGCGTTGCCTGCCGCTCGAGTATTACCTCTATTACGAGTCGGTGTTCGGAGGAGGGAGCGTCCTCCGTAGGATCTATACCGGCGAGTCTCGTCGTATTTTCGATCGGCTGAAATTCGACGTTCCCGAGGGTGAGCCCTTCTGGATAGAATGGAAGAGTGCGACGAGCTGCTCGCCGCGGACGTCCGCGACGCGGACGGGTACCGCGCGTGGAGACGACGATGCGACGAGTGTCTCCGGCTCCTGCGAGAGAGGTGTCGAGTCGGGCGATCTGGGAGGCGAGGAAACACGGGAGCCGTGACCTCTCTGGTGGCTCGAATAGTTCGATTGGAGGGTTCGAGGGAGGATCTGCGTCGACGATTCGAAGGCGCCGTAGGTGCCGGTTTGGACGGCGGTAGCGGCGGAGGATTTTCGTGGGTCGAGGTCGATACGGCGTTCCAAAGGCGCGTTCTCACCGGCGCTGTGACGAACTCCACGTACATTGAACCCGCGCGATTTCTCGAGGACGCGGAGGACACCGTGCTCGAGAAAGTACGGGATAATTTGACCAGACACGGGTGTTTGAAGGTCAATGTCGTGTTCAATGGGGAATTCGTAGCGGACGTTAAGACCGGTGTTAAGAGTATCGCCACGCGGAACGAACAGCTTCTCCCAGGGACCGATCTGAGCGAATGGTACGATAGGCGCGTGCGCGACGCGATTCTAGCGAAGTTGGACGAATTTCAGGAACGCGACAGCGGATGGGCGTTGTCGCGAATACTCAATCTAACGGTGAACGTGAACAAGTGTAATCCTATGCGCGTGGGATGTTGGATGAAGATACCGTTGGGCATAAGACGCAAAAAAGCGGTGGTCAACGTGCGATCGGAGAACGACGCGTGCTTCGCGCGCGCGGTGGTCGCGGCTCTGTATCCCGCCGAGCGGAACGCGGAGCGATGCGCCTCTTATCCCGATTACGCGACGGTGCTGAATCTCGACGGGATTAATTTTCCCATAGATCTGAAAAAGATCGGAAAGTTCGAACGTCAGAACGGCGTATCCGTCAACGTGTTTACGACTCGGGAAGAAATCGAAGAGAAACGTAAGTTCGGTCGGGGCGCCGACGACAACGCGATCGTGCCTCTGCGATTGACCGACGATAGGAGGGACAGGCACGTAAATCTTCTGTATCTGCGCGATACGCTGAGCGGCGTCAACAGGGGCCATTTCGCCTGGATAAAGAATCTGTCGCGATTGGTGAATTCGCAATTGACCGCGAGCCGGTGTGCGAAGCACGTTTGCGATCGGTAGGTATAAAATGAAAAAATCTGAGGAATAGGGAAACGACGAGGCATTATTGTTTCTATGTAAACGCGTAATAATCGCACGCACGTTACTTCGCAGATGTT
>JASTWK010001053.1:0-53773 GCA_030770225.1 Temnothorax unifasciatus
AATATAATTATAATTGTCAAATTAATTATGAAATTACAATTTACAAACTTTTAAAGTTCAAAATATCATTGATATTTAAATTTTCTTGTTGAATTGTATATGCTTTAGAAAGAACGAATTTACTTAATAAAATATGAAAACGAATGTGTCATCAAATAAAGAATTTCAGCTCAGAGTCTAATTGTAAAATAAAAGTGAAATTTCATGGGCAGTGAAAAGCAGCAACAGATCGTACTAATTGGCTGCAGAATAGAGAAGTTCTCGAGTTTCTAGAACTTCTCTATTTTGTAGCCAACCAGTACAACCTGCTGCTGCTTTTCACTGCCCATGAAATTTCACCTTAAGTGTTTTTTTTATTTGCTCACGCAATGTAATTTCAGATAACATTTGTTTACAGTAACAAAAGAAGAAAATAAGAAATTTGTACATTGCTTCCTCACCATTTTTAAGAGCTTTGTGAGCGAAATAAAATTTTGATGAAGCAATGTGTAAATTCTTAATTTATTTGTATGTTTTTTTATATATACATATAATAGTGCCCATATTAAACATTTCATACGCACCAAAACAATTTCGCCAGCTACGCTCTTTTTGCTTTTTTTCGTTCGAACGATTAATCTGTATACGTCTTCACAAATATAATACACAACTTTTAAAATAAGAAATAATATCTCTGCTAGAAGAAGCAACACATCGTACGTTTTTACCATGATTGTCTGAAAAAGAAAATTTTTTAATAAGAACATTTAGTATCGGTTGATATAAAAATGTGTGTTAATTGCATTAATCTTTTTTTCATCGGATGATATTTTTTCAATTATAAACTTGTAGTTATGTAATTATGTACTTTAATTATTGTTAATGCTTTAGAATATTATTTGTATATTATATAAGACAGTTAAAACAAAAGAGGCTAACAAGTAAAAATTAGTGAAGATAATATTCGATTTTTACACATTGAAATTTCTTTCGGAAGTTTTATAAATTTTAATGAATTAAAAAAATTGTACAGAAATAAAGGAGATGGATAGATAGATGGATAGATAAAGAGAATGTGACATATTTTTATGTAAAATTATTTTCACAAAAGGTGTAAATTTCGCGAATAATTATGTAACATTATTGTGAGGAAATTTTTTTTTATAATTTCCTTTTATGAGGAAGTAGCAAGCCTTTGTTTCTCTCTTGAAGAGGGATATAGTTAATTTATTATTTTTATTTGTTACAAAAAAACTGAGTTTATTATACAGTGTAAGTATGAAGAAATTATTACAAGTACCAAAGAATTTGTTTTGTATACCTGATTGTCGTTCATAATGCGCTGTTAAATCTCTTTTCAATCTCTAGCTGTTTCTCTGACGAATAGTCAATGGTAACTGTCTGCATCAGAAAACAAGCATTACCTTTTTCATGCTTATTATCGAATAGAATGAATAAAATAATGTATCATTTTAGTTTACATTGTCATATTAAGGGAGCTTTTTGTTAAATGAAGAATAAAGTAGAGGTTAAAAAAGATCATTCGCTTTATGTTATATAAAAGTAATATATTTATTTTATTTTAGTTAAACAGAATGCGATCTTTATATTGCACGGCTTTATATGGCACGACGTGCCATATTTGTGAAGTTCCGTATTACCTCGCTATGTAAATGTCACGCTTTACCTGCCTTGAAGAAGAATAATTTTAAATTAAATAAGTAACATTTGCTTCGCCAGATAATAATTAACACAATTAAGAATTTTTAATTGACTTTACTGGCAATAATTATAATCATGGCAATGATTATAATTGTCATGACGTTATCGTCACCGCGTTTCGACCAAGGATTCCTGGTCATTTTTAAATTGATGTAATTTTAGATTACAATATAAGCGTCTTAATTAAATAATAAAATTTATTGCGAAAAATATTACCTCAGCCAGGGTTCGAACCTGGAACCTCCCTCATTCCGTGCGGGCGTCGTACCAATTCGATCACCGAGGCATGTGGTAATATTCATCGCAATAACAATGTATTAAGATGACAAACAATATAAGATGGAACACCGCTTTTCAGTCAAGGTGTATATTCAAATTAAATAAGTACCATTTGCTTCGCCAGATAATAATTAACACAATTAAGAATTTTTAATTGACTGTACTGGCAATAATTATAATCGTGGCAATGATTATAATTGTCATGACGTTATCGTCACCGCGTTTCGACCAAGGATTCCTGGTCATTTTTAAATTGATGTAATTTTAGATTACAATATAAGCGTCTTAATTAAATAATAAAATTTATTGCGAAAAATAAATATATTTTTCGCAATAAATTTTATTATTTAATTAAGACGCTTATAATGTAAGCATCTAAAATTACATCAATTTAAAAATGACCAGGAATTCTTGGTCGAAACGCGGTGACGATACGTCATGACAATTATAATCATTGCCACGATTATAATTATTGCCAGTACAGTCAATTAAAAATTCTTAATTGTGTTAATAATTTATAAATTTAAAATCTTTATTTGTTACAGAAAACCAAATCTATTACATAGTGCTACTATTTATAATACGAAAGAGATCAAATTTGTTTTATTTACTCGATCATAGTAACTGTTCGTAACTTTTATCTACAGTGATTACACAGATTCAACTCTTACGATTCAATCAGCTCTCAAGCAGAATCAATGGCTGAGTGTGATTCAAATACAAGCACTTGCAAACTGTATCTCTTCAAGAGTTAAGAAAAGACTAACGCATACGTTGAGAGATTGATCCACCTTAACATTTCCCCTTTCATGTACAAAAGTGAAAGTATCGAAACTGTGTCTGCGATACTGGTCAATGATCTCATTTTTATATATGCTTGTTATTGCGCGAAACTCGTTTCGTGTTAAAGACCTTCAAGAGAGGACGAAGAAAAGGGGAAAGAAAATGTGAGGCGGCCGCTTGCCACTATCATCGCCAAAGTCGACTAATAGTTCGACTGAATGTCTAATTTTTTGCTGCAATAATTTCGGAGAAAATTTATAAAACAAAAATTAAGTCAGATAAGTATCTCGTTATACATACACATATTTTTATTGTAAGAATTTTTAATATTACTGAAAAAACTAATAGGGGCGGCAGTGTGGTCTAGTTGTAGAGCGCCAGACTCGTAATCTGAGGAACCAGGTTCGAGTCCACTAGAGCCATGTAAACATGGAATGTTTTTCCGAAGCTGCGCCCCTCCGTGCAAGATAGGTTCTTGTGAGGGACAAACTGGGCTCCGTCTTTCGGAAAGAGACGTTAAGCTGTTGGTCCAAAAGGGTTAAAGAGGGGAGGAGAAAGGGTAGTAGTGTAAAGGTTTGGGTAACGTTCCTTATAAGAACGACTTGCAAACCCCTGCGGGGATAAGCAATAAAGATATTAGTAGTAGTACTGAAAAAACTAAAATACTTTGTGATATTTTCTTGTAGCAGTTAACAGAAAGAAAGAAAAGTGAGGAAGAAAGAAAGAAAGAATAGAAATCGATGAAAAAGAGACAGCGAAAACAGATAGAAGTAACGTAAGACGAAAAGAATGGAGATGGAGCATGGAAATAGAGAAAGCACAGTTAAAATTCAAGAATCATCATAGAGAGGTCACAAGGGGAGAAAACAGAAAGAAGATAGAAAGGGACGAAACAGATATAGATGTTGTTGTACGAAAGGATCGCTAATTACACGCCGTTGGATTGTTATCGAGTGGCCACCGGGGGCGCGAAGGCTCGGGGTTATTCCCTCGTTTTTCGAGATGATTCTACAGTCTTTGAGCCCTTGATAACAAAGATTAAGCCAATGAGGTGATCAGCTGACGGGCGAACGGGCGCTTAGCTGTTTTGTCCCATTGTCTAACGAGCGATCAGCTGATGTCAAACGCATCAGTCGTCAATCAGCTGTTGCCGTCGACTGGCTCTTGCTTTATTTCGACATTTTTCTGCTCGATATGTTCGAGACAAAGGACAGCACCTGGCAACGGCTGACAATGAGTGGTAGAATGCTAGAAAAAGCGGTGAAAAAAAGAGACGATTTCTTCTATACGAAATAAATACGTTTATAAATGCTAAGATATTTTAATTATGAGCGTAATTTCCAACAAACGTGTATATTTAAATTAATGTTATGACAATTTTTGAGCGCATTAAAAAATTAAACGCATATATAAATATTAATAGAACATATTCAGAAGTTAAGGCTCCTGTTTATTCATTACTATTATCTCAGATTGTGACGTCAGAAGCGAGAAAATATACAATAAAAATTCTTCCTAAACATATTAAAATAAAAATAAAACACATTTATAATCGATAAAATCGATTTGTATAAATTTGCGTGCCACATTGCTGCATGGCGCAAAAATATTATTGAAACAATACGATTATATATTGATGTAAATTACAAAAAGTATTGTAATTTTACAAGTATTTTACAATACTTTTTGTAATTTACATCAATATATAATCGTATTGTTTCAATAATATTTTTGCGCCATGCAGCAATGTGGCACGCAAATTTATACAAATCGATTTTATCGATTATAAATGTGTTTTATTTTTATTTTAATATGTTTAGGAAGAATTTTTATTGTATATTTTCTCGCTTCTGACGTCACAATCTGAGATAATATTATTTTAATATTATTACAATTAAAATTCGATTTCGTTGAATACGGCAATGTGTAAAAGAAATTAACTGCGTGTGTGATATTACAAAACATCTGTTACGATGTGTATCGTTGTAAACTTACCTAAGTTTTGGCTTTTTAACCAATCCGGTATGTACTAGACCCGGGTAAATAGTAGTGAATTTGATATCTGATTTTCCATTACTGAGTGCACGTAATTCCTCAGACACTGCTTCCATAATTGCTGCGATACATATATCAATATGTTAGAAATGTATACTTTATAATTATACGTATATATTTACGCTATCAGTGTGTTGTTAAAATTATGTGTAATATATATATGATATAATTATACATAAATATTATAGTAAAAGCGTGAAATTCAGTAAATGTATACACTTACAAGAGCTCTCATTTATAAGTCAGGGGGTGTATTGAGATAGAGATGTGGAGGGGCTGAGCCCCCATCCCCCCAAAACTAATTTAATTCAACCTAATTTGTATCATTGTCATAATGATATTGCTTATTAAAGATATAAATTTTAAACATAAAATTTAGTAGATGTATATATACATTGACTAGTAACTGCATACATTAACTAGTAAATGTATACATTTACTGATTTCACACTTTTACTGTAACATATACATATAACTATCTCATTTATTTATTACAAGAGCGTGTGCTTGAAAAAAACGTGAAAACGACACGTTTTTAAATATATGTTTATATAAACTTTTTTTGCTCATTTCGATGAGTAGAATACGCACCTGAAGTAGCGGCCGACATAAATAGTTAATTTGTGTGTGTGTGTGTGTGTGTGTGTGTGTACGCGCGCGCGTATATATTTTAATTTAATTAATATATTCATCTTTATTCACGTGATTTATTATACTCGTTCATATAATATTTCGTTATTCATATAATATTATAATCGTTAAATAAGGGATGAATTACCTTTAACTGCGAATTTTGAAGGGCAGTAAACCGTGCCATAAGGAGCGCCGAAAAGACCTGCTATTGATGACATTGCCACAACATGACCGTGATTCTTTTCGATCATATTTGGTAGGAATGCTTTCAATGTCTGAAAGCAATATCTCTTTGTGAACAGTGGTTTGAGAACTTAATTATCTGTATACTCGTCCAAATCGTACGGTACGTTCCGATTACGAGCAGCAAATTTGTACATGTATTTGTTTTATAAAAATAAAATGATAGCAGTTGCGCTAATGGTAATTTTCTATATCTCGTAGCTTCGGCATATATGTCTCAGAGAGAGATACAATGCTTACCCAAAAATGCGCTGTCGCATTGACGTTTATGACCCGTTCAATTTCGTCGAGACTGTGATTCAGGAGTGATTTAATAACCCCTATGCCGGCGTTGTTGACCAAGATAGTAACGTCACCTACTTCTTTCTTTACTTTCTCGGCTACCCGGAAGACTTCTTCCCTATCTGCTACATTACATCTGTAAAATGCGACCAAATTTTAATTAGTATTGATAATTTAACAGGCGTTTACACATATTCGTACATGTGTAAATTTTATCGGAGTAGCTTTTTCACTGCGAGTCTTGTAAAAAAATCGCTGCAATTTACCGATACGCATATACAGAGTCCCTTCCCATTCCTTTAATGTCATTCATTGTCTGGTTGTTTGTTTCTTCATTGATATCCCAGCATATCACTGTTGCTCCTAACGATGCATAGCCAATCGCTAATTCCTTTCCGATACCGTGACCTGCACCTGTTATCTGTGATAATATATAATATATAAAATATAATTTAAAATATAATTATAATCGTCAAATTATAATTATGAAATTACAATTTACAAACTTTTAAAGTTCAAAATATCATTGATATTTAAATTTTCTTGTTGAATTGTATGCTTTAGAAAGAACGAATTTACTTTAAAATTTGAAAACGAATGTGTCCTCAAATAAAGAATCTCAGCTCAGAATCTAATTGTAAAAATAAGTGTTTTTTTATTTGCTCACGCAATGTAATTTCAGATAACACTTGTTTACAGTGACAAAAGAAGAAAATTAGGAATTTGTACATTGCTTCCTCACCATTTTTAAGAGCTATGTGAGCGAAATAAAATTTTGATGAAGCAATGTGTAAATTCTTAATTTATTTGTATGTTTTTTTTATATATACATATAATAGTGCCCATATTAAAAATTTCATACGCACCAAAACAATTTCGCCAGCTACGCTCTTTTTCTTCGTTGGAACGATTAATCTGTATACGTCTTCACAAATATAATACACAACTTTTAAAATAAGAAATAATATCTCTGCTGGAAGAAGCAACATATTGTACGTTTTTATCATGATTTTCTGAAAAAGAAAATTTTTTAATAAGAACATTTAGTTGATATAAATTGTGTGTTAATTATATTAATCTTTTTTTCATTGGATATATTTTTAATTATAAACTTGTAGTTATGTAATTATGTATTTTAATTATTGTTAATGCTTTAGAATATTATTTGTATATTATATGAGGCAGTTAAAATAAAAGAGGCTAACAAGTAAAATTTAGTGAAGATAATTTTCGATTTTTACACATTGAAACTTCTTTTGGAAAAGTTTTATAAATTTTAATGAAATTGTACAGAATTAAAAAAAATTGTACAAAAATAAAGGAGATAGATAGATAGATAGATGGATAGATAAAGAGAGTTTGACATATTTTTATGTAAAATTATTTTCACGAAAGGGGTAAATTTGCAAATAATTATGTGACATTATCGTGAGGAAAGTTTTTTTTATAATAATTCCCTTTTACGAGGAAATAGCAAGCTTTTGTTTCTCTCTTGAAAAGGGATATAGTTAATTTATTATTTTTATTTGTTACAAAAAACTGAGCTTATTATACAGCGTAAGTACGAAAGAATTAAACAAGTAATTATTACAAGTATGAAAGGAATAGAATTTGTTTTGTATACCTGATCGTCGTCACTGTTCATAATGCGATTTGTTAAACTCCTTTTCACTTTCCAGCTGTTTCTCGGACGAACAATCAATGGCAACTGTCCGCATCAGACGGCGAGTATTATTTATTTCATACCTTTACATGAATAAAGAACAAGCTTGATACCGGTTTGAAAGAAAAAAGGGTAATTTTAAATGTAAACCGCCATATTCCGCCGAGAAGCAAGATATTAATATTTAAGATATTATAGCCAATTTGATATACTCAGATATATAGTTTTTGTATTATTTAATGTCACAACGATACAATTACGGGAATTAGGTAGTCAGATTTGTCGAAAACGAAGCTTTTTGGGGGAAATTTATTACAAAGAAATGAATTGAATCCGAGACTTGTCCTTTAACACTATGTTTAGTAGAATCATAAATTATATTTAATGCATATTTTCGACTTATAAAATGTTATTATTGCAGTTTATGATCCTAATAAACGTTGTGTCAAAGGATAAGTCTCGATTTTAATTCTTTCTTTGTAATGAATTTCTCAAAAAAAGCTTTATTTTCGACAAATCTGACTGCCTAGTCCTTTTAAGGCGAAGCTGTTCGGATTCACGTTGACAAATGGAAGAGTATGGGACAGAAGCTGAAATTATTTGATACATTGATATATTAATGATTTAATATTCACTTTGCTAATAACAAAACCGCAAGCTCTGTTGTAATTATACACTGAGAAAAATGACTCTGCTGTATTAGCAAATTATTTGTCACTATAGTGACAGCAAACATTTTTTGCTGCGAGTAGCAAACTTTTTGCTATTGCAACAAAAGGTTTTGCTGCGAGTAGCGAAATCTTTTGTTGCAATAGCAAAAAGTTTGCTACTCGCAGCAAAAAATATTTGCTGTAACTATAGTGACAAATGATTTGCTAATACAGCAGAGTATTTTTCTCAGTGTATAGATTTAGTAAATATTACATCAAATTTCAAAGATGTCATAAATCGGGTCATAAGACGTCTTAAATACGTCTTCCAGAGACGTCTTGAAATTATTCAGGCGGCCTTTAGACGTTTTATGTGTTCTCTAGGATTATGCTTATTTAGAGACGTCTTGAAATTATCCAAATGAGATTCATCACGGACTTATAAGCATTTTTTTTCAGCATTTATATACTACTAAGCATTTCCATTGGAAACTGCAGGCAAGATTAAAAAAACGGAGATATAATGTTTATTGACAAGACACTTTTTGAGAGGGGGAAGGCAAGAGGAGAAGTGATCACGTGCAACTTATTGGGTCACGTGGCTCGTTATATCTTGTTGCAGAAAAAGTGTAATATTGTGTAAGGATATATCATATATTCTTCTCCCTTTGTCCTATTTTGCAAATATAGCAATTACTAACCATTTTACAAATAAAAATGTTATATTTGTACACAATAATATATATTACGGTCTTTCCTTTTCTAATAATTGCAGTATAAGCGTCATACCAAGATGAAACGTATGCTGCAAGCATACAGTTTATCAGTGTAAAGATTTTATTATAAATGTACATATATTTATTTCCATCAAGATAGCAAGAAGAATGATATAAGCCTAGGAAAACTACTGCAATCCAGTTTGTGCGTAATATAGCAAAAAGACAAACGCGGCAACCAGGAAATATTATAATACAATAAAATTGCGTTCACATCACGTAGTAAACAAAAAAGTAATGCTTAGCAACGGAGTTAAAATGTATAATGCCTTACGGCCTTAGACGATGGAGATAAAGTGTGAAAGAATTTGATCAGTTTAAACGAGGATTAAAAGAGTATATTTTATTAACTATAACTAAATATATTTTTATCAACTATAACTAGATAATAAGATATTTAATTATAAAACAAATAGATGAGAAAACTAATAAAGATCATTTATTCATTCTCTGCATCGAATATAATACATCATAAAAATAATTATGATGAGGTCGAAAATGATAATTAAATTAATCTGCAATATTTGACATCGAATATTTATCGGCGAATTGATGTCAAATTGACATTAATTCGACTATAAATAATTTCTGAGTGGGTATGTAAACTTTTATTTTGTCATATAATGCGATCATAGAATAAATTAATAAATTTTACGCGCAATGTTACTACGTTTACGCGAGCGTTACTTTTATAGTAACTTATGATAATTCCTTCGCGCGGCGTAAACGGGATTTTGTAGTAACTTGCGATAATTTACTCCGTGTAAACGAGTGATGTATCGTAAGTTACTACAGAAGTAACGTTCGCGTAAACGTAGTATGTGTCTCGTAGTATCTGTAATCGATCTATTATATATTTTGTAATCGATTTGATGAAGCCACATCAAGAAATATCATCGTGTCTCGCGGTACAACTCGTGTCTGCAAGTATATTTTCGCGGTAACGGTATAACAGACTAAATATTTATAGCGAAAACCGCTTAATTGAACTGGTTGTGAGATTTGATTACCTTAATATAATGGCTGGACTGTGGCTGGATTATATATGAACGTTACAAGCGCATAGTAAAACGCGCTTGACTGACATCTGAATCGTCGAACTGGCTGCGAATATCAAAAATTCTACTTAACACGAGAACAGGAGAGAGAATGGGTGTATTCAGTACTGTAATCGTTCGCTATAAGCAGTGAGCACTTATATATAGGCTGGATTCGAGGAGCGCGCTATCAGCGCTATTTTCTTATTCTATCCTTGTTTTACACCTGATGAGTGATAAAGATAGAATGATTTAATAGCGCTAATAGCGGGCTCCCCGAACGCAGCCATAGTGACTGGCTGTTCGTGAGTAGTTTGATTAGCGGTTTTTATAATACTGGATGAGATGAATGTTCCGTCTTATGATATTTGACACATAAGAGTAAAAGATTACGTAAAAGGTAAGAGCCTCCGCACAAGACTTTCGTATGGTAACGTAGTGTAACGAAACGTGGGTCACAGCGCACAAGAAACGTATCGGTTACGTCGTTACACGTCAACACGTTTCTTGTGCGTTGATCCACGTTACGTTACGCTACGCTATCATACGAGAGTCTTGTACGGAGGCTCTTATCCTTTTTGAGAAAAATAATGAATGTAAAACGTATTGTGTTCCCAAATAACACAATGTGCAAAATCGGGACATAAGACGTTTTAAAGATGTCATCTAGACGTCGCGATTTTGGACATTGTGTTGTCTGGGTTCTGGGTTCATACTCGAAAATGATGATTATTATGTCACGCAAATAATCGCGTATAATTTATTTGAAAAATATAAATGCTTTATATTGCACGATTATATTATAAAACAATACATATCGCATCCCGAGAAGAATACTGTCATAAAATTTTGATTTTGAATTAAGCCCAAAAGTATGCCTGAGATGTTCCCTACATGCTGTAATAGCCTTACAAGTCTATTGATGAACCACGATTTGGACTTTATTGCCCTTCTCTTAGCTAGACTTATAGCGAATTCTTGAAATTTTACTCTTTTGTTAATTTATTACTCGACTAACTGGCCCATATGTACAAAGTATGCACTACGTTTCGGCTCAAGGTTCGAGCCCTTTTCAAGTGCGGTCTAAAACGATTATTCTATGTTCTGTTTTATTTGTTTTTTATACATTGCTTTATACTCAACTGTATCCCGTTTTAGACCGCACTTGAAAAGGGCTTGAACCTTGAGCCGAAACGTAGTGCATACTTTGTACATATGGGCCAGTTATTCGAGTAATAAATTAATAATTGATTTTTAATCACTGGCGGACAAAGCTATTTTTCTATATTTTACTCTTTTGCACATAAACATTCAATTATACAGGCGAAATCATACACTAAATGTTAAGATATTCGTAACTTACATACATTTTTATGTATATATACGGTCTTATTAATCATTACTCATCACATAGATAATACTAATGACTAGACTTCATGTCGTGTTGCTATTTGTACTCATCCATTGGTGCCGCCTTATCTTTATCTTACATGGTAATGGTTTTTTTTTCCAGCAAATATGGAATTGGGGGAACTCGATATAAACTTGAATATAAACTCGAAAACGTGCAGATAGCAACGTTCCGTTGCAGGTACAATCTATCTTTTCTGATTTTAACAACTTCCTGTATTTGCGTCGTTCGATAGTTAAAATATGAAAATTTGTAATATGACATATGTGTTTTACCGACTAACAATTTTGCAACATCCATTATATAGACGTATACATGTATATATATATTTGAATATAGGAACATCTATTACTTCTTGTACAATTAACGATTACAAAGTACATTCACGATTTGTTAGTATTATAATAGAATACAAGATAGAATTGTGGTGTCAGTAAAAAATCCTTTCTACTGAGAATCCCATTCCATTGAGAACCACGACAACCGTGAAGTTAATGTTTCATTAACGAGTGTTTCAACATTATATAGTTTGTACCTGCTGACCGGTATGCTACATGAGTCCTGTCATTCAGTTTTGTTTGAAAGTATCAGTCTTTATAATGATGATAAGTAGAAAATTTTACAGCAGAATCCGCAGATTATTTATCACATGGATAAAGAGACTATGAGATGTACGCTTGTACAGTACGTTCAACAGGCTTATGACATACGCCGCATATTTTCATATTTTTCGCACACTCCGCACACGCCAATAAATGTCCGCACGGCATGAATACGATCCGTACTTCTCTACTGTAGCAAATTTTGAATGATCTTGCATCCTTGACGCATGGCTCGTCACCTTGGACAGATTGTTCTTCCCTGCTAGCCTCTCCTGATATGGCACTTACTTCCGTAGTATTAGTTTCTTCAGAATAGGGAGCTTCGAATTTTGAGAGCTTCCGCTGACAATACTCTCAGCATCAATATCTTTCTCAATTTTCTCGCCCAATTCATTAATTGCAGATAAAATGTTTTCCTAAAAAAATAAATAAATAAATAACTTGAAATTAATGTTATTATATTTAACACAATTATTTCATTATTTTTTAAACAGATGGGAATATTTATTACCAATATACAAGTTGTACAATTCTAATAAAAATAGATTTTGTTAAATACTCACTGCTCCGATAATGGACACGGACAGACGCGGAGCGGGAGAACCGGGAGAACACGTGCACATTTCTTCTTCTTTTTCTTCTTATTGTGATGGCCGTCGAGCGCTGCTCAAATATAGGCCAGGGCGAACCAATTGTCGTATAAGCCGCAAAGGGCGTCGTAAAAGAACGTTGTAGGCCTCGAAAGGCGCCGATACACGGTATTAATTAATATTGGAAATCACAGTGCAGACAGTAACAGTCGCAATACTTGAAAAAATTTTTTGTCCGAACACGATCGAGCACGCTACACGTTGCTACACGTGCACATTGACTATGGTCATGGTCAATTCGAGGCCAGTTTCCCCCTCCCCCTCCACACAAAGTTTTCTCAAAGGGATCGGAGCAGCTCGGAAATGTTCGGAAACCTTCGGAACCGATCGGAATGACGTGGATTGTTTTTCCTAACCCCTAACCCTCGTTAGCTCGCTACGCAGTCGGATACGGATTGTCAAATTCCTTCGGTAGTTATTTCAATTACGAGGTTTACAGAGTTTTAATACCGAAGAATGTCGATAAGTGATGAAAAGATTGATATTTTACGTGCGGGTACGTGGAAAAGATAAAAATCCAACTTGTGAAGGCAGTATAACCTAAAAAGCTACGTATGTACGGTAATAATATAATAATGTAACACAATCATGTCTTTGATTTAAAAATAATTCATTTTTATATGTCCACTCTATCTGATGTTTCACCTATACAATTATTTTCAGGCAGACATTTAGTTTTCGGTATTTTTACTCTAATGATGAGAAGATACATTGATATTTGAGGAAGGATTACAACAGAGATTTAAGGTACAATAATATAATATAATGTCTTTTCGATATTATGTAAGAATGATTCATCTTTATACGTTAATAACTCATTCATAACTATATAATTATTTTCAGCTATTTAGCTTATGCGATATATTTCATCCTGACGAACAGATTCACGATATTATATTTACGAATATTAAACAAGCAGAAATTAATTCAAGAAAAGATTGCAACCCAAAAGCTCAAGGTACAATAATATAATTTTGTCTTTGATTTAAAAATAATTTATCTTTCGATACTCATAAATGCTCAATTATTTTCAGGTAGATATTTAGTTTGCGTAGTATTTTTGTTCTAAATAAAAAACAAAATATCTCAACATGGTCTGCGAGAAATGCGAGAAGAAATTGGGCAAAGTTATCACTCCGGATCCCTGGAAGACGGGCGCAAGGAACACGACGGAGAGCGGAGGTCGTAAGGTTGGTGAGAACAAAGCTCTTTCCGCGGGAAAGGCACGATTCAATCCGTATACCACGAAATTCGAGATCTGCAGAATATGCAGGCAGAAAGTTCACCAAGTGGGATCCCATTATTGCCAGTCCTGCGCGTACAAGAAAGCCATATGCGCTATGTGTGGTAAAAAGCTGATGAGTACAAAGAATTACAAGCAGTCGGCTACGTAATATTTTTAATAATGATGTGGGCATATTTGAAACGAATAGCTTATCACTAACATATAAGTTTACCAAACGGTCAAATAGATTTATGGATAAATAATTTAATGATTAAATATAAAATCTTGAAATTATCATAAAAGACATTAACATATAATTATTGTATAGAGTAAAGCTGTCATGTATTTTTCATTAATCAGTATATATATAGTGCGTTAATTTAATGCAAAAAAAATAGTACAAGTTTGAAGTGTTATCAAGTTACACAGTACAGTTAATAATAAAAATGAATAAAAAATTTATCTTAACGTAAGATAAAATGTAAAAGGGAATTCTCTTCACACAAATGTATTTAGTTTGTTATATGACAGTTTACGATAAATATAATAATTAAAAATAAAAGAAAAAAAATTAAGGACAGCGTGCATATAAGAAACTGATGCGTATATATTTCGTATAAAATGTTTACACATATGCATATCATGTCTTTTTATAATAATTTCTCTCGTGAAACCTATATAGGCATATGTACAGGTTGGTAAAAATTATTAACACGAACGTATAGAACAAAATAATATTTATGTAACTGTGATATTAATAATGTTAATTATAACTGCTAAACTATTCTGCCAATTTATTTTTCCAGTCCTATTTCATACAATGTATTCCACTGTCCCCTTTGCAATTTCTTTTTATCAGCGAGAGTATTTAATATAGAATTTTTTAACTATTAAGCTTGATTAGATTTTTAAAGCCTATATATTTTTGATGTAATGCGAGTTGTTCTTAAAGCACAATGTAATCTCGTAATGAACAAAAATAATCTTTATGTCTCCTTACGAGAATCTATCACATGAAAAAATATATTGTTGCAATGTCGATATGTCTAAAAATATACACTTTTATTCATTAAAACTTTATACATTCGTGACTAACAAATTATAGACAATAACGTATGTTACCACAACATGTTAGTCTGAAATAAATTATATTACATTTAACGTACACGTGGAAAGACACGGAATGACTGACTTCCATCAGCTAACAATAACACTTCACTTGCCTTTAATAATACGAGTAGTACATTCGCACACAAGGTGAAACATTTGTATCAACCGCGCGTTATAGCAAATTCAATATTTGAAATTCTTGTTGCCTTCTCGGAGGACATTAGGGTAGCGATCATGTAACTTTTTCTCTAGAGCGGAAAAGTGAAAAGTTTCATGTAACTGTCTCTTTCTATTGGTGTTAAACAGAAAGAGATAAACTTTTCACGTTTTCGTCCCAAAGGAAAAGATACATGATCGATCCCCAGATAACAATAAAAAGACACGATGCGGTGACATGAAAGAAACTTCTGATCACGCAACAGGAAACACGCTCTTCTTTACGTACTATTAAAATTAAGATTTTCAACGTTTCCAATATTTTGCTTGAGCATCAATGTACTTGAAGCGAACAGTACAATTATGCGTAAGAGTTTATTGATTACATTTACTTTGTATCTCATACGGACAATACTCATACACGTAAACAATTAGGTGTAAAATTACGAGCTACGTAAATGTTAGTACATTAATAAACAAAGTCATCATATATATATATATAAAGTCCCAGATTTACAGATTATTTCGCTTACACGCTACGCGGTCTATTATTACACGGTCTATTATTTGATTACGAACGTCTTATCGACTAAATTACTTGTATCTCATAATGGACGTATAGGGAACGACATATAAGATACCTCTAATTAAGTAAAATAAAATGTTTAGACTGCGAACGATAAAATAGTAGTTCGCATTTTTTTGATCTTCATATCATTAGAATAACCGCGAAATATTTGAGAGTTGAAAGAAAAATACAGATGAAAAAAATACATTATCGCATCTTCGCTATATATTTAGTATTAAATGTGATAATCTCGTTCTAAATTGCATAATATAATATAAAAATGATATTCAATCCAGAGGAATGCAATAACCACATTTAACATCAAATAGTACGACAAAAGAGTACGGAACACTGACAAATAAAAATAAAGGAGAAAGTTATTGTGAAATACATAGAAGATTATTGCCAGTTTTTAGATAAATTAGGATTACGTATTTTTTTCATTATATATATATATATCTTGTTAGCAAATTCTACTGATATTCCACTAAAAATTATTTTGATTAGAAACGGAGGATAAAAGTTAATGAAAAAATGCACGATCTTTCATAAACTGCGCTAAAAGTTTGCTAGCCGTCGCATGTAAAACACTGGCCTACATTTATATATAATTATTTGGGAAAAAGTATGCACAATTGTCGCAATTACAGCTATTATTTATTCGTATGATGATCGGTCGTCGGTCGGACATAACGCACACGGTAATTCTTACATCCGTAAATCTTACATGCACATTTACAGTTCAATTCTATCTCAAGATAATTTCCTGTAATCATAATTACTCTTTATGGCACGTAGTTTCTCAGCACTTTACTAATTATCTCATATGATACATATCGTATTTATTATCGGCCTAGTGGATGTCTTTTCAATTAATCCTTTGCGCTTACTTTTGCTAGAATCAATTTCAAAACAACAAGATCCACGCCCAAGTGCATGAGTTTTCAACTCGTCTAAGCTGTATAATGTAAATATGATATTGATAAATATACCTCGAGCAATCTCATTGCGTCATTTAAATTTCAGCAGCGCAGCAGTACTTATATCGATATTATAATATCAAAAGCATATCGATTCTTTTGCTCTAGAACACTAAAATAAATTACATATCGAAAATTAGAAGACAAATTAAATGCAGTTCGATAAGAATCAGAGAAATAATTTGAATATTCTACATATTCACAGAAGGCATGTTCTCACAATCTCACAATCAGTAAAGTCATCGAAGAAATTTTCCCAGATGTATAATGTATGCACATATTTTATATTATATATTTTATGTTATACACCGTGTGTGAAAAACTCATCACTTCAAAAAATGCATCAACACGTACGTGACATAAAGTTAATCATATTCTTTCTTTTCAGACTTACGTACGTTCTTGCTTTCTATCTGCGATCATTTATTGAGGTCAAACTGAATTGAAGACTGCAAATGAAAAGGAAGCCAAGTGTCGAAAACAAAAAAAAGAGCTAGAAATTGATACAAGAGAATATACATCATGTGTAAAAATATCGTTTTAAAAATTATTATTGCAACACTTGGCCTTGTTTCTACTCGACATTCTTCAAATCGGTTATCTTAGAAAGGACATTATCCAAAAGTTCTTGGTTTTCTGGAAACTCGAAGAACATTTGTTAACATTAATACAATTGCTTGTTTATTAATCACTCGACTCGGTTATTTAAAAAAAAAAAACGTTATCCGCGAGTTCTTGATTTTCTGGAAACTCGAAGAGCATTTGTTAACATTAATACAATTGCTTTTCTATTAATCGCTACAATCATTATTCGTCTTCGTAAAAAAATATCGCATACGAAGAAACTTCATTTCCAACATTTTTCGAATAAAATGTCTCTCCTAAGTTGAGTGATACACAATTAACAATTATTTCCGTTCGCGTTCTTAAAGAAGCCGCAGATCGCAAACATTCTAATTCGTATCGTCCCTGGACGAGAGCACGATGTTCGTCACGGGCTGCGGTTGGCTGGAAACAGAGCTCCAGCGATTCTGCTCTTTGTCAGCCTTGAAGATCCAGTGCTCAAACTTTTTGTTCTCCGATTGCTTAACTTCTGATCCTGGATGCGCGTCCAAGATCTGAGCTCTCTTGCCCGACTTGTACTCGGACACGTAGACAACCTGCTTGTCCGTTCGGTCCTCCTTCGGGCTCTTCGTGATGTCCGATCGTCTCGGCGGCACCGGCGGTTTCTTGCCGGACGTAGATTTGCCGTTCGACGTCACCTTGATCTCGTGCCGCCCCAGCTTCCGCGACTCGCCGTTAGTCCCGGTCGTTACTTCTTCGTTCTCGCTGTCGGTCTCGCGAACACCTTCCTTATTGGGCGACACCTTGATCTCTGTAATGTAGGTCATTTTTTGGACAGCGTTCGGCGGTACAGGCGTGTTAGGCAAGGGTGGACGACTCTCCGTGTCCTGCGGATTGTTGTAGTCCATCGATTCTCGGACCAGACCGCTGTCCTCGCTATTCTCGCCGCTCGACACGCTAACGCTGCTGATATTATGACGGTCCTCCTTAGGCGAGGATGGACTCTTGCTGTTCGCCGTTACGCTCAAGCCGAACTCGTACTCGTCCTCTTCCTCCTCGTCGTCCTCGTCGCGGCTGGAGACGTTAATGATGCGTCTGGCGAGGTGCGTGTCGGCGAACGTAGAGTCGGTCGGCGATTTCGTCTTGATCGGCGAGTACCTGTTGCGCTGCTGGCTGTCCCCACTCCGCTGTTCGAACTTCGTCCGATGCGCGTGAAACGTGGAGAAGGTACCGCCGTTCGTACCTTCCGCGTTCTCTTCCCTGTCCTGGGATTTGTCGTGTCTGGCCGACGATTCCGATTTAGACGCGTGTACTCGCAGATGCGTCGGTGTTGTCCGTTCTGTTTCTCTTTCCGTGCTCTCTCTCGTACCCATTCTGTTATCCTCCGAATACGATCGCACGGTCACACGATGCTGATTATCGACGTGCTTCTCTCGTTTGCAGTCGGCGCTATGTTGGCCGCATCTGTCCTCACAACCACGACAGCCTCTATCAACGGTCACTTTTAAGATCGGTTCTTCTACAACCGCCTGTCTGCCGGCATAAAGCGGTGCGTCGTTAACGGGCGCTTTTTCTTCTTTCCACTCGTCCAACCGTGTCAGATTGACCTTTGTCGTCGGCTCCGGAGACGTCGGTGAGCCGCTCGCGTGGAGCTCGAAGTAGCGCAAGGCGCGACTAAAGTCCTCCGACTTCTCCGATACGGAACTATTATCCGGCTCGTTTCCTCCGGTCTCCTCCTCGTACTTAATCTCCTTGGAGGATCGTTTCTCGTCAGCTAACTGGAAGTCTAATTCCACTTCCTTCGGAGTTGGACTCTTCACCACCTGGCCGTCGTTCACGATTCTGGCCAGGGAATTGTCCTCGTCCGGATTGAACATTCGTTCAGTGCGAATAAACTCCTCGGTCAGTCGCTTGCTCAACGGTAGGTTGTACAACTCGATGCTGGTGACCTCCTGATCTGAATCATCGAGTTTCTTCTGCTCGAACACGTCGTCCGCCGTCGCTATTGTAGTGACATCTTCCTTTAGCTTGATCTCCACAGCGGACTTGGAGCGCTCTAAAGTGCCGTTGCTCTTCTTCCTCGCACGCGTCTTTTCTTCCGCTTCAGTAGCAGCTTCACTCCAGATCACGTCTTCCAGAGTGCCCCATTCGTTCGACTTCTTCAGTTTCCGTCGATCAAACGTGTCGATCTGATCGAGCTTCGTAAGATCCTCCGTGGACTCGTTGATGTCCTCAGGTGGTAGCGGCGCCTTACGTTTCTTCGACCCGGTGTCGGTGCTCATGTCAAGGCTTTGCGCCCTTTCCAGAGTCGTCGCGGTCTTATTTTCGTACTTGGACAAGTCGCCTAAACTGGCTGCTTTCCTGTACATATCGTCCTCATCCTCGTCCGCCTCCGGCACGGGCGTGCGGTGAATGGTGATATCTGCCGAGTTCAATTCGATTGTAAAGCTGTTCTGCATCTCGTTGTCGGTATCCGACTCGGAGCTCCGTCTATTCATTGGCTGATTCTCCAGACGGTGCCTTCGGGCGTCCGCGGCGGCGTCCGTATTCTCACGCGCCTTATTTACATAATCACACAACGATTCCGTGTAATCGGCGATGCTGTCAATGGTGTCTATGGCGTCTTTCCTTGCGGATTGCATCGCGCTTTCGCTGGTACTCATCGGCGGCGGCGCCGGTGCTTTCCGCTTGTTCTTCTGAGGACTCTTGGCGCCGTCGGAATCGGACGAGCTGATCTTCTGCATGTTCAAGGGCTCAGAACTGCTCTTTCGATTTCTTCGAGCCGCCATAGCCGCGTTGTGCACCTCCGTCGGCACCTCCGATGGTATGTTGAGCTCCCCGTCGGCACTCCTGCCGCCTTTGTCCGGCACGTCGACGCTGTCGACGATGATCCTCGTCGGAACGACGCTGTGGTCCGCGCGTTGCTGAAGACGCTCGTTGCAGAGTTTCTTGTCGTCGGCGTCGCTCAGAGCCGCGGACTGCCTGTTCGTCAGCAGTTTTTCCACGTCTATCTTGCGCGAGTGCCTTCTCTCCAGATTCGTATTATGCTCATTCTGATTCTCGACGCGGTGCACGGTGCCGTCTAGCGCCGGCAGCACCTTGATGCCGAATTTGTGATGATGATTGTTCTTCGTCTCGTCATGACGCCTCTCGAGGCTCTGCCCGCTGCCCGGAGTCGATTTCGAGGACTTCAGGGTCGAGTTCATCGAGTAATTCGAGCCCACGGACTCGTTCGGATCGGCTATGAAGAGACGTTTCGCGACGCTCTTGTGACCCCGCGACAATTCCGGAATTGACTGGCTTCTGTAAAGAGGATGGCAAATCCTCGTCGGACTCGGACCCACGCTCTTCTTCAGCAACGTCGCTGGCTTAGACCCGCTACCACCGCTCTCCACTTCTAGCTCTACATCGTACGGCGAGGCGTAGCTCAGGATCGTCAACGCGTCCTCGTATACCATATTGCGGAAGCTGATTTTCACGCTGGAGATACGATCACCTGCAATGAAAAGAAAAGAGGAGTGACGAGACGCTCTTGGTAACGCGTAGAATGTAATTGCGGGAAAAATTATTTCGCTTTTTATTTTGTAACATTTTATTTTGTAAAAATGAAAGCTTATTTTACAACATATACTATAATCATTGTGAAATTCCAATTTCAAATATTACACGCGAATTTGGATCACGCATTCCTGGCCATGGAGGTAAACGATTGAAAGTGCATTAAATTATCAGAAGAAATCGAAATCTCAGGAATTCCAGCCGCGCTGGATGTTCCGCGCACGAACGGAAAATTAGCTCTACCTCCAAGTAATTGTCGGATAAAGGTACTTTTCGTTGTAAATTACGCTTTTAACTCAAGATTGAAAATTTGTTGAGCCATTACCTTTGCAAAATTGGGCCATTCGGCATCATAGTACGATACTCAACTTACGCCAGTAAGTGCACTTTAATGAGAGCCTGATACCTCATTTTAATCGTCTCACGACACGCATTATCAAATGCTCGAACACGGTGGTAACAGTGCTTTCACTGTGCAATGTAGGTATGTGGGTGATTCTCAGATCCGCAGACGGCTCTCGTCGAGAGAGAGATATGTCCATCCGTTAATTGAGGTATTGAATTATAATTCGTTCGCTTATAATCACGGCGATCGCCTTTTCTCAACAGAAATCGTGTTCAATCTTGATACGGTAAGCGAAGAGAAAATTCTCACTACGTCGTCATCGTGTGCGATAACGAGATTAAGCGTGAAAATCTAATCACAAGAGGATATACTTATATATATTATATATATATATTTTTTTAAACAAGAATCAAAGATGGAATACAAAGAAAACTGAAGAAAATTATAAAAAATTGTACAGTATAAATGCAAACTATATATAACTATATATAAATATATATTTCAAAACTATAAATAGAGCGCACACATCCAGAACTTTAAAACTATATCTAGAACTACATAGTCGTGCCAAAAGTTCCGTTCCTAAAAATAGATTTATTTCATAATTAAAATAAAAAGCGACATGAAACGTATACAGACCGTTTGAGGAAATTTGTGACGGTGGACATTTTTAATAATTATGATTATTCTTGTATTATGATTGATCGATTCAATAAAATACATGTACATTTCATTTATCGTTTTTTTATTTTAATTATAAAATAGATATATTTTTCTTAGGAACAGAATATATGGCACGACTATGTATAGTCTTGGAATCGAAAGTGGAATAAACTTTTGCGAATTTATCTTCGACACACGTTGCCGATAAATGTTGGAGCGCGCGAGACGCTCGCAAAAATATCGCGGGACAGAGAAGGGCTTCGTTTGACAATACTGACCAGGGTGTATCCGTCCGGATTCGGATGCGGGTCCGCGATGCAGCAGGTCCTTGACGAAGATGCCCTCCCTCATGTTGCCGCAAACGTTGAAGCCCAGGCCGGTGAAGTCACGGCTACGCAAACTGACCACGCTGACCCTGGTGGCCTTGGGCTGTAGCAAGAAAACATTCGGGTTGATTGTTACACGGGCGATGAAAACTCCACTACTCTCACCACGGGAGTCGCATTATTGCGTGTGGTTCGTGCTCGCCGATCACTGGGTGTACATGTATGTACGTGTATGTGAGATATGATGGATTCGTTGAGTCCGCTATTCCCGAGCGCGATTCGACCGAGAAGCGATCAATGAACGGGAACCTCGCCCGTTCGATGACGAGCTAATAACCCAGGGACAAGTGGATGAAGGAGAGATACGTCATATTCTTATGAAAGAGAAGTCGCGTCCATTGACGATGTTATTACGTCCGGCTGTGTCATGTACGTATACAATATCCAGCTGGGACATAAATTGCGACTGATATATACATATATCCGAATTTCCGGATCCTGTCTTAATAAAAACGTGACGCGAGACGTGACGCGAGACCCATTCGTACCGCGCGGACATTTATTCCAGATTATTCATCTTCGTTGTCACAATGTGTTCTTTTATTTGTAAAATTATATCTCTTCTCATATGTTTATATTTAATCTCTTTTCATTTTTATTTTAAAATTTATCTTTATTGAATGTGAATATTTTAATAAGCACGATACATGATATTCTGATAATAACATTCAAATATAGGTATTCCTGGAAATTGTTCTGAATCCACCGTTTCCTCTGCGAGGAGAATATTTCGAAAGTCAGATTACTTAGATCATGGAGATTTATAAATATTACGTACCCGCCTTCACACTCGCCTCATCCTGCAATTATTACGTCGTTATTATCGCGTGACTAAACAAGAACTATTATCACTATTATCGTGACGCTTCAAGTTCAATCGCGGAATTTATTGCCCACCTAGCGCGATAATTCAATCGTTCAGGCCGATAATGATAATATTCAATTAAATCTGCACACTGAGGTATCATTCCATCATATTATGTATTTGTACAGAATAAACCTGTATTGTCTTAATGCGGAAAAAATCAATCGTGATGCATTTAAAGGATATTGAACTGCCGAGATGAGCTGCTTCATTGCAATATCAAACAAGCTAAATCTAAGTGATTCAATGTTAATCGGTATATCTTTTTATCTGTCTTTTTTAAATCCCTCTGAATACCGAGAATAAATGTAATGCTTTTCTCATCAATTTCTTAATTATTTTACTATAAAACGACATAAAACAGACTGCTGTTAAGTATAAGATCGACTATCGATCATGAATGACAAATAAAGTAACATTTCTGTATTTACAAAAAAAAAAAGACAGAGCACTTACTCCGACGCAGGAATCGTCGAGGGTTCGGCGTTTGTCATTGCGGACCGCCGAACCGATGCCCAGGGATGACCAGGGTGTGGACCATCGCGTGGAGTCCTTCGCGGATGTGTCCCCGGATACAACCGATGACGATCTCTCCGTGACGCGGCCGACCGGCGCAGGCGTGGCGTCCTTGAAGCAAGGATTATCGAAGGCGTAGGCATCCTCGGCGATCTCGGGATCTGTCACCAGCACCAAGTGTTTACCTGCGAAAATAGGAATAGAGACGGTGACTATTCCGTAATTCGACCAACCGGGGATGAAGATCGGCGATCGGAAGAATATCTTCTTAAACGGGATATCTTCACCTGGTCCTCCGGGAAAAAAAGTCTTAACAATTTTTTGTAACTCTCTCTTTCTTCTTTAAATCTCTCTCGGTATATCGCGGGGCATTTAAAAACAAGGACATACGCGAATCTGCCCAGAGTCATCGTGAAGCTCGTTCATCGCTCGTAACACAGGCGGCCGCAGTATTCGCGCGCGGCATATTCGCGCGGATATATACGTCGCGGCACGCGAGTAGAATCGTAATCGCGACATGACTCATTAGCGTGGTACGTTAAAACGTACTAGGCGATCGCGCGCATCTCTGGACACACGCGCGCGCGCGCATCCAAATACGGTGTAGCCGGCGTATATCAACAGGAAGGAAGCGCATTCCTCGAAACCGCCCGTGTCCCGCTACGTATCCGATATCTCTATCCACCTGACCTGACCGTATTCAGACATAGGATGTATGATACATTAGTGTCGGACGGCTGCGCACACGACAATCTCTCTCTTCTGTCTTTCTCGCGCGCGCGCAGCTCTTATTTTATTTTAATTGCATTTTTTTCTTTTTTGTAATTATTTTATTTTTATTATTGTACGTGCATTATTAGAGTTTATGTTATACTGCCTATTTTTCTTTTTGTAATAAATGTCTTTACGTTTTAAGGACGTTCTCCGGTGGCAGTTGTGCTCAACTCAGAGTTACCCCCCCCTTCCCTCCAAGTGTGTTCGCATTGGTTCGCATACGCACGGAGTAATGATATGGTTGACAACTACTTCCGCAAAAGTCTGAAACTCGTCTAGCCGCCGCGCAGCTTTACTCGATCTGGCTCTCGAGGCAGGTGCATGTTTATTTCGTGCCGCGTTTCATAGGTTAGAAAATCGTCAAAGAATAGGTAAGATTACGCTTGATTTAAATAACGTTGCCCATAAGATCTTGACGTTCTCTACTTAACCTATATGTCGCAGCGGTAGCAACGTTGCCAAGTTTCCCTCTCCCTGCCTCCGAGCAGACGAAAATTATGTCCGATAGTGTTCTTTAGACGACTATTTCTCAAAAATAAATACCGCTTGCTATATCGAACTTTAATGTCACACGTTACTAATAATATGAGGCATCTTATACTAGTTTTTAAAAAAAATTCTAAGAAAACTGTACTTGTTATTCATTAAAATGTCCGTGTCGAGAGAGCTCAACATAGGGATTCCGTGTTAAAAATCGGAATTTTGAAGCTGAATATCTCAAATTTTAGTACCGCAAGGGGCATTGAATAAAACGCCTACGTATAAAACGCGTTTAATTAAACATATACTAAAAGTTTAAGAAAATTTCTAAGAAAACGATTTTGCCGGTGAACGTCCTTAAGCTTTTGAGGGAACGTGTAGTCCCCGGAGCTTCGCAATAAATGACGATTCGATTCGATTCTCTCTCGTCCCACTTCCCCTACGCAATCGTTTTGTCCGTTTACACGTAGCGTAGCAATTCTTAACTTAATTGAATTCTCAAGAGGGAAATCCCCTCATCATGTCTTCTTTTCTAAATTGCATACAATCGCAAACGGCGAATTGTGATAGCGCACCACGTGCAAAGACATCCTCATTCGGGACTCAAACGCAGGCATTTACCACGGGCGATATATTCCCAAGCGAATTTATGCGCGAGTAAAAAAGGTTTATTTCTTTCGTCCGCTTTTTTTACTCAATCGTACGCATGCACGACGTTGCGCAAGGGATGTCCCGGATTTTTCCCTGGCGCGGCGCGGCGACACGACGGGCGCGGCATTCTTCGAGTCCAGCATGCGCTTTCGCCGCGCGCGTTTTTGCGCTGCACCTACGCATTTGTTTATTTATCGGCGTTCGCGTGTTCGCGCACTCACGCGCGCGCGCGCAGGAGTTGCATGTACACGTAGTATCAGTTCCTCTCTTTTTCTCCCCTTCTCTCTCTCTCTCTCTCGCTCTCCCGCCTCGTCGTTTCCTCTGTATTACGTAACGCACAATGAGGCGAGTAATCGTGCCCGGTATGCACAATCGAGGCGACGCCGCGACTTGGAAGGCTGCGCCGAGGATCGACTGAAGGGGGAGAAGAGAGGAAAAAAAAGTAGGAAAGAGAAGGAAAGCTCTTGTTACAGAGGAGCCGGTGTAAGAATTTACGGCGCGTGCCGACGCGCCGTATATTTCCTCGTCGGGTAAATCCTGTCGAGTAATAAATGAAATACTTGAGGCCGCGCGCGTGTCGCGCCAGGCTCGCGTTTTCTCGATGCAGATGCGCCTGGGGGCAGGGGGGGGGGTGGGGAGGGGAAAGGGGGCATCGATATGCCTACCGTAAAACGACGCGCATACTTTCGCATTGCCGATGCGCGATACCGCGAAACGGCGGGCTCGGCTTGTTGGATAGAATTTTTCAGGGAGAGGAAAGAGAGGAAGAGAGAAAAGGAAGGGGGCACAGTGCACACGTGTGGTTCTACACGCGACAGGAGTAAAACGGACGAAATATTTTGGCGAATATAACGGAGACGTTTTTCTTCAAAGCTACATCGGTTTCCCACTTCGGGGAAATTCCCCGTTTCCCCGGAAGATTGATAATAATAAGAATAATAAGAATCTTAATTCAGCGTATATAACGAAGCACTTTTTGATGAGATAAAAGTAATTTAATTTTCAGCTGCCTGCCCCATTTATTCATTGTCAGTAAAGTTAACAATGTTTATTTCTGTTAATTAAGTTGATTAGTTCTATAATAATAATAATTTTATATAATGTTAATATTAATTAATAGACATTGGATTTTTTATATGCAGATTGGTGGAAAAGAGCAATCAATCACTAAGATTGTTATTTATAATATCCAACATATTTATACCTAACATATGTTGCAGTACGAATATGTTGGATATTATAAATATCATAATTTTAGTTATTAATTGCTCTTTTCCACCAATCTGCATATAAAAACTCCGATGTCTATTAATTAGCTATTAATAATACAAACATTCTTTTTTTTTCTAGTCAATTACCGTAGTTTTTCTCACAATTACTGACACTAAATGCAGTAGCCTCGAATACGTAATGTTTGGCATGTTACGTAGCCCATTGAGCGGCCGATATACGCAATTCAGCAATGTGTCAGCATACCAAACAAGCATTCTGTTTTCCATATTCATGGCTTGAATGACAGAATTCCGCGAGCGGCTGGCGTACTTTCAATAAAAACGGGCAAATTTAATAAAAGAATTAAGAAAACGTTAACAAATCAGCATAAATGTTATCTTAATCAATTTTCACAGAATTAATTACAAAACGATATAAAAACTGCATAGACAGAGATATGTGATTTGTTTCTAAATTCCCGCAATTTTCAATCATTGTTTCGCGCAGGATTAAGATCTAATGAAATGAAGACGTATCTAATGGCGAATGAGAGAAAAATTATTTCTCGCGGTTCTATCTTCGCTTGTGTGTCTTATCCCGATGATATCCTTCACAGACGCGACTCGTCCACTTTTTACGCAGGAGGCATCGTCGGCCTCCTGCGTAAAATCATCGCTTCATCGAAATTCGAAAACGAGGCGTGCGGCAACAGCGAGGTAACGTCAACAGGCTCTCTAACGGGGTTACGGCGTGTCGCATTGTTTTTTGCGGCGTGCATAAAACGCGCTCGCGGCGATACGACACGGTCGAGGGATACACGAACAGATATACGAATGGCCATAAAGGCGCTGTCGCAGCGACTATTTTCCCTCTGTCTTTCTTCCTCTCGGTTCAGACCGAGAGGGATTTCTTATCGGGACACCATCGCCCACCGTGATTGTGACGCTACGCCTCTGCGAGGGACGCCAATGGGCGCATACCATGGACGCCAAGGTGAGCTAGCTCGCTCTCTCTCACCCTGCGTCTTCCTCTCCTCCTCCTCCTCCTCCTCCTCCTTCACCTCTTCTTCTTCGCCGTGAGCTTCGAATCGCGATCCACACACCCTACCATTATTTCCGACCGCGTTGCTCTTATCGAGATCCGACTGATCTGCTTCTCGTTTCGTCTCGGAAGCCCCTCTCGGCGGGACGCCGACATAATCTCGGCCGCGGGTGACACTTCTTTTGGAAGGAAAACGTTTTGTTACGGTGAGTAGTCTAATGAACACCTGCAGGGATAACGAGAAAATGCTCGATAGTGGCCTCGCCGCGAAAACAGTTCGATGAAGTTTGCATGACGAGATATATTTGATATATCTGTAATATTTAATCGATATGTGAAATTATTTTTGAAAAATTATATTAACTTAAGTGGATTGTTCTTCTCGATTATCGTCGCCGAATTAATTTATCGAACTCTCTTAATTGCCTCGGGGCGAGTTGCGAAGAATATAATGAGATACCAGACGGAATTTTAAAAGTCCGCGGAGATACCATTGTTGCTTGCGGATCTTCTCAGCGATTAAAACGCGCTTTACTTATGTGTAAATATTTAATGTGCTAGTTTCGTGACCCACCGCCGTTTACAGGCAACGGCATGACGTGATGATGTCGAGCGTCGTGAAGATAATGGCCTTTTGCGAAAGAGAGCCCGGAACGCGTCTCTTTAAGTGGAGAGGCTCGCGGAATATCTCGGTCGCACACGTTTCTTGAGGCATTTTTTTTCCCTCAAATTCGCCACGCAGGCAGATAATCGGCAAAAACGTCGCGAACTCAATTCGATGCAAAACAACAGATTTTGATTGACGACAATTTCGATGTTATTATCCTAATTGCACGGTTCTCAGTGCGACGCGATTCTGCAACGTAAAATTTAGTTCATATACAGAAAAAAAAGAAGTGTCAAATCAACACTGATATACGCAAGAATATATAATCTTGAAATGAGATTATATTGCGTTAAACTAAGAAAACTTGCTTAAATGAAGTTTTATGTGACTGTAGGTATCAAGAAAAAAGAAGTTGCAACAAAAAGTTGAAATTCTTATAAGAAGATTATATATTTTTGCGTACATACAAGTACATATATCAGTGTTGATTTGACACTTCTTTTTTTTCTGTATTTTCGGCAGACACGTAATGCAAAATACGTACAGCCGCGACAAATTTTGCGTAAATAGATCGTTTCGGTTCTCAAGGCTAATAATAAAGTGCAAAAAGATAAGCGAAGAAACATTAGGAGAACTAAATCTGTGTCATAACCGCTGGTGTTAAACAATCATAAATGAAACCGGTTACTTCGAGCGAGTTTCAATCAGAGTGGGTGCGTATAGTGTGCGATGGGTGTAGCCGAGCTTATTTTCAAATTAAAATTATCTATGTGGATTATACTAATAATGAATCACTTCGAGTGTCCCATATTTCGTAGAATCGCTCTCTTTTCCGTCGATAAGCGCCGCGCTATTGAACGAGTTGCGGCGCGATATCTTCCGCAAATGAATAATCAATTCGTGCGGCATTACGTCTTCGAGAAATGTCCGTGGAATCGTAGAGTCGGACATAATTTTACACCGGCATGATTCACGCAAATTGCGACTCGTTCGGAACGCGTCCTTGCCGATGCGAAATGGTGCGAGTTTAAGGCATTCGCGCATTCAAAAGTAGATAAAAGGAATGTAGGATAGTATCTTTAGATGCTGAACTTTGTTTTCAAAACAGGCATGACTTTAAAGATTGAACAAAAAAAAAACGCTCTTTTTTCTCTCCTGTTAGATCGCTGTGAGTGTCGCAGTCTAAATTACGGAAAACAGGCTTCTCTCCGTTATTTTGGCTTAAGAAAACTTTCTGGAGAGATTCTCCGCGTAATCGATCGAACGATTTTTATCTGACGAAAGAAAAGAAAAG
The DNA here is from genome assembly GCA_030770225.1 of Temnothorax unifasciatus. Taxonomy (NCBI): domain Eukaryota; kingdom Metazoa; phylum Arthropoda; class Insecta; order Hymenoptera; family Formicidae; genus Temnothorax; species Temnothorax unifasciatus. The sequence continues at coordinate 29,762 of JASTWK010001053.1, forward strand.
TTCGATGGCGCGCTCGAAGAAAGGAACGGCGCGGGCGCGAATACTCTTGTTAGCCTTGCGCAACCTTCCGTGAATTACGAGAAGAAACTCGGAGCGACGCGCCCCGGAGCAGCACGCGCAAGCAATTGCGTCCACACTCCAGTGATCTGGTATTTAGGTACGGACCTGTGGCCGCATCGCATCGCATCGCATCGCATCGCATCGCATCACGGCCGGTTCGCCATTCTTCAAGGTCACGTAGCATCGGCCGAGGTCGCTGGCGCGGCGCGGCGCGGCGCGGCGCAGAAAAAGACGGTGCGCCATAAATATCGGCACGGTACGTGACGATCATCGGCTTCACCTCGTTCCACCGGTGAAGCCGGTCCAAAGATGGATGTAAGGCGTAGCGGGGGATCGAAGACGGGGATCAATTGATGCGGCACCCGGTTGCATGTGGCTTGACCCGAACGGAGATCCAGAATGGATCGCAAAGCCGTAAAATAAAACTGTTCAGAAACAAGAAACGTCACGTTCTCTTTCGCGAACGACATACCTATATGATTTTGGTGAATTATTTTCCCCGCAATGTCTGATCTCCTTCTGCTTTTCTATAAATCAACGAATGACGGGAAGAGATCGATAAAAATGTATTTATATAATTTATATCTCTGTAAATTGTATTTTTAGATAGATCGACTTCCTAAATGCGATTACTATATGATTGCTCCCTTGATCCTTTCACGGTCGATGTCTTTCAAATAAGATCATGTGGCTTAATGTCATACTCTCTGATTCAATGATCATTCTCGAAGGTCGTTTGAGTAGTATGATAGTGCGGGAATGCTGATGATAAGTAATATCGTGTCGATTCATCGTCGATTATCACTCATCGTCGTTTGTAGACCGAACTTGATCTCTTGGCCTCTATTCGATCTAATTCTTCACGATAAATATAACAACGGTGTCACTTTGACAGCGGTAAACACGTCGGTAACTCACTGCATTTTTATCGTTTGTAAAAAAGATGTATGCGAAGTTTTGCGACCTGGATTACATCTTGTACAATTAGTAGTTTTTACCTGAAACCGAAATTACGTTATTCTGAATACCGTACATAGATATTACGTGCGTTTATCGCTTTGCATCGATGTTTTTTTATTATAAGCGTACCGCAACTTCGCAGTCGTTCCGAAAACGACTTGATGATTTGCTATTACCGCTAACGGTTACGTCGATCGACAATCAAACGGTTCTAAGGAGAACGCCTTTTTAGAATCAATTCCACCGTGGCGATTTTGCTGACAAGATAAATAAAGATAATGAGTCGATCGCGGAACGTGTAATCGATACTACGCGTGGCAGTTTGTTATAAACTACACATAGATATATACATTCCATAGATTAGAAATTATTGGCAAACGTTATTAACTTGATTCTTGTCTAATCTGGATTACATTTGTTTTATCACGATGCTAGCATTAAGATCCACGTTGTGAATCATTAATATCACCGTATCGCGGATAAATCTTCAGAACCCTATTCAAGGACTCATTATCCTTTAAAATATTAATGGTATGAATGAGCTAATTCTCTTCAGACAAACAATTGAATCACATTATACATATATAAATGTAGATCTTTCTTTGCATGTTCATGTTACACTCACTGAGTTCATACCGACTGAGAACAAAATTTTCTCCAATTTAGTAAATATTAGTTTGCATACAACTGTGACTCCATTTATTAAAAGGGAAAAATTTTCATTTTTATTAGTATATTTTTTTCTCAGTAAATACACATATACTAATAAGAAGGAAAATCTTCTTCATTTTTGTAAATAGAGTCACAGTTATATGCAAACTAATATTTACTAAAATGCAAAACATTTCTTTCTCATCAGTGTAATATGTGAAAAATATGAAAAAAGGCACATGTAGCGAAGAGCCGGTAAGGTTCTTCCTAAAAGGGGCGCTTTTCAATTTTTATTAAAATGACAAAAACGTACGCAAAGACATTTAAATCAATGTAAAATCTCCAATGAAGTCATTGCGAAAGGATTACCTAAACCTAAAGCGAAGACTCGTGAGATGATGGGACCTAACGAGTCATGGACTCGATTGCAGTCCAACGTTGTAAATGTTGTAAATGTTATAGAGCTCGCTAAGTTCTCTCTCTCTCTCTCTCTCTCTCTCTTTCTCTAACACCGTTACTAGAGACGCGGTGCATTCAATAATGCACCGGTTCAGCCGCTACTATCCACATTATACAGGCAGCGTACTCGGATTCCTGAGGACAGCGGGGGAAAGGAGCTATGCAAGGTATCAGGGATCAGAGGAAGGGGAGCCCCCCTGACGCGGCTCCACGACGGAAGAGAAGGGAGACGGGGATCGCGGCGTGGCGTGGCGCGGCGCGGCGCGGCACGTCATGGTAGGGGAATGACAACAGCCGTGATTATGCAGAAATGCGAGGCGTGGCGTTCGTAAAAGGAGAAAAAAAAAGAGACGCCTTAACCGAAGTCCGTATATTCGTGTCGCGGCCGCGACGACGATTGAAACGCGCGTTTAGGACCGCAGGACCGGAGCCCAACTGTCCAAATGTTCTCTCGCCTCCGAAGAGAGAAGTGGAGAACGTCTCTTCAATTCGTCTTGGGAAGACGCGGCGACCGGCGATCGAGGGAGCAACATAACGGGAGAAACTCGCGTAACTCTCGCGTTTTCTCACCCACTTTTTCCAGGGACGTCGCGCGGTCTGACGGAATCGCCGCGGTTTGTTCCGCTTCGCGGCCGAATCGGGAATGCGGTGGGTTCGTTGCGTCGCGCTTATTCCCGCGTGGATGCGCACGTGACGCGCACAGGATAAGCGTGAACGCGAGCCGATATCGTGAGAAATTGGAGAAATAAGCGGCGGGAATTCGCTACTCTTCGCGTCCCTGCGCGATCGGAGTCCCCGAGTCGCGACGACCGCGACGCAACGGCTATGCAACGGTACGCGAGAGAATAGTTCGTTTATCTATTACATGCTCGCGGTCGCGTATCGACCACCGTCTCTTCACTATTGCTTTATGCCGTTTATTGATTGTATCGTACATTTCAATTCTTATTAATTGTACAATTATCTCTCTCTCCTTATCTCACTTTTGTGCTACACTATTAATAAATTAGTCAGAATATATGTATTAATAGCTCGCCTTAGGAGACAGGAGAAGGAATTTGGTGAAGAAGATTGTTTAGATAAGAAAGACGGATAAGAGATAAGGAAAGGAAATAAAGCTGAAGGAATGTAGAAATTTATAATATGGCGAAAGAGGCTATAGAACAACAATGCAATAGCGAGATAATGTAACAGCTAATAGTATGACAAAAATTATAATTATTAACATTTCTGTAACTTAAAGCAGCAATTAAAGCAAATCATTTTTGTCAAGTTGAAAATAGTTTTTGTAAACTCTTCCAAAGAGCTAAAAGGCACGAAATAAATATCTATTTATCTATTTTAATAGCTCGCGCTATTTTGCATTTCGCGGCGTCTCGATCGTGACGATAAAAGGCAGAAAGAACGCCTTACTATGGCATTTTCCTATCTCGCGCTCTTGTATGATTATGACCACGATACAATGTAATTATGTAATAGGTACTGTAAGTTGGAAATAATTTTTGTAAATTCTTCCAAAGCCAAAAAGTACGAAATAAATAATTATCTGCCTATCTATCTATAATAATCTATATTAATAGCTATTTTACATTTCGCGGCGGCATCTCAATCGTGACGATAAAAGGCAGAACGCCTTACCATGGCATTTTCCTATCTCGCGCTCTTGTATGATTATGACCACGATACAATGTAATTATGTAATAGGTACTGTAAGTTGGAAATAATTTTTGTAAATTCTTCCAAAGCCAAAAAGTACGAAATAAATAATTATCTGCCTATCTATCTATAATAATCTATATTAATAGCTATTTTACATTTCGCGGCGGGCGGCGTCTCAATCGTGACGATAAAAGGCAGAACGCCTTACTATGGCATTTTCCTATCTCGCGCTCTTGTATGATTACGATCATGATACAATGTAATAATGTAATAGGTACTGTAAGTTGGAAATAATTTTTGTAAATTCTTCCAAAGCCAAAAAGTACGAAATAAATAATTATCTGCCTATCTATCTATAATAATCTATATTAATAGCTATTTTACATTTCGCGGCGGCATCTCAATCGTGACGATAAAAGGCAGAACGCCTTACCATGGCATTTTCCTATCTCGCGCTCTTGTATGATTACGATCATGATACAATGTAATAATGTAATAGGTACTGTAAGTTAGAAATAATTTTTGTAAATTCTTCCAAAGCCAAAAAGTACGAAATAAATAATTATCTGCCTATCTATCTATAAAAATCTATATTAATAGCTATTTTACATTTCACGGCGACTCGATCGTGACGATAAGAGGCACAACGCCTTGCTATGGCATTTCCCTATCTCGCGCTCTCGAGAGCTTATTGTCGCATGTCCTAGTCACATGTCGCCGCAGCCACCATCAGGCTTATAACGCGGCAACGTGCGCGATAACGCGCCATTATCATCGTTATTTACACCGCAACGCGCGTCGCGGCGAAGTGTACATACACACATACCGCGTGCCTTCGTTCGAGGCGACCGTCGACGGCAGCGGTTCGTTGTCGCCGTTTAACGATCGGAACGCCGCATTGGAATCCCGGCGGCATCGATAATAAAATATCAAACGGACGACACCTGAGTTACGTCTTCATGTGACGAGCGAGCGACTATGTTCTCTCTCGCCGCGATTTACCACGGAGCTGAATTAATATCCCTGCGAAATCCGAAAGTTCTGTCACACAGGAGCAACTCCTGTCACGCTCCTGCTATTTATTATTTGTTGCATATATTTTCAAATATTTTCGATTTGTCGCTACGAGGATACGTCGATCTCATCGCGCAAATCGCGAGTCCCGGAGAGAAAACTATATTTTCGACGCGTTATTAAGTCCTGTCGATTTTTCCTTTGCACTCAAGGCTGTGTTCAGTTACCTCTATCATCGTTTACGACTTTGTAATGACATGTTAATCTCCGGTATCACATGCGCGCGACGGAGTTAGTCGAGATAGTTGAGCATTATAATACCTTCCGTTCGCTGAGCACGAAACTCGTGTTGCCACGTGCACGTAGAAAATCAAATTACATATATGAGAAAGCGCTCGCGCGGAGATGCGTGACTCGTAAATCACGCTTCGAAATGTGAAGAAGAAACGTTGCGCGGAAAAGTAGGAGACTTTCATAAACGAGACGATGATCCCCCTCCCCCTCCCCATCCCACGGTTGGTCTCGTTAATCCGAATCGGAGCAGAGCACCGGGTAGAGCAACGTGGGATTGCTTTTCATTATATAATTTCGTGCGGCCGTGTGGCTAGGAACACCGCGTATTGATCTCGACGGAAGATAAAAAAAACCTATTCCTCGCGTTCTTTCACGTATCATAATCCGTTTCGATCTATCGAGGAATAAGTGGGGTCGAATTGTATGAACGCTGGGGAGAGCACAGAAGTACGGCACCGGATTATTAAAAGATATATATTTATTATATCTTCCTCCTGGGAAGATAAACGTATCCCCTTTCTCCGCCGTTCCGCATGCATCAGAGTGAAAGATAATTGTTTCGCAATTTGCATGGATGTGCTAAATATGCCTTTGGCATTTACTAATGAAATGCAGTTATTTAATGGGACGGGAGAGGGATTGATCAATGCGGAAGAGATACCGCACGAAAAGAATGGTCTTGCTAAAGTATCTGAATATTTAGTTAGACGAAGATCTTAAAATAATTTTACGGGCTATCAAAATAATTATAATGCGAACGTTCAAGCTGTTGGTAGAACATTCAAAACTTTTTGCAGCATTATTATCATATTTGAGCGTTCTATGTATATAATTATTTTGATAATCCAACAAACTTATTTTAAGATCTGTGTATTATCTAAATTTTTAGATACTTCAACAAAACCTTTCTTTCTATGCAGTAATTTGTTACAGAGCGTGTACGTTGCGAAAAAAGTCATCTCTAATGATGCTTTCTGCTTCAATACCGTAATACCGTATTGAATTCAATAAAAATTCAACAGTAGGAATATTAATTAATGAAAATATTTTTTATACGACCTTAGGAGGAAAATTTGCAAATGTCGAAAATTGGAACGGTTATCGATCTGAGGTGTCAATTACTATTGTCAGTTTGACATATGTTATATTATATTACAACAAAAAAATTTCCAATATAAAATCTAAAATATATGTACAATGTTTTATGTTTACAATAACAATATACATTGTTACATTTAAAACATTCATTTAATTTAAAAAAAACTCGAGCAGAACATTTAAAACATTTTCACTCTATTCACATTCTATAAATATTTATACTTGTAACGTGTAAATATTTAAAGTATTTCAAATGTTTTGCTCAATATTACAATAAAATAAAAATAGAAAAAAAACTTTAGAAAATCGTTGAGTATAAGAGTAATGAAAACATTACATTTCTGATTTGAATTGTCATAGATTTCCCGATCAGAATTCATAACATTTTTGAGAAATAGGACTGGGTACCAATTAGATTCCAGTTTTCTATGTGGAAAATAATTCTGTTGTCTATACTATCTAATATAATAGAGAAATATGTGTCACATGATATGCAATTTAATAAAGCATGAATAATATGCGAGCAAATACACTTCCTGTGTTAAATTTCAAACAATTATTTTTTGTTAACAGAATCGAAGAATAAATAGGCTCCATTACTCGAAGATGTTTCCGCACCTTTATGTACAATTTTAAATTTCATCGATGAGTAAATACGAGTATGTTAAGAGGAACGCGTTTACTATTATTATGTAAGAGGTGCGTGTCGAGTGACAGTAGGTTGTCAGCCGCCAGTTTTATCTTTTACTGCATCGTCTACAATTGGTATCCTTCGCGTATTGCCCTACTTTAGATAAGAGGCTCGGATACACGCCATTTGTCGTAATTTTCCGCGTGCTTTTATTTTTATTTTCTCAAATTTTAATAGAAATTCATCATGCGAATTTATCGTGCAAATTTATCATGCAATCAAAAAATTTATCGTGCAATGCCGTTCTTCGTGCATCTTTCATTAGTATAGTCAGAATCGTTATGAAATTTGTAAATTTAGCTAATGAGAACTTTTAATTAGTCGAGTAAGTTTTGCCATTAATTAGACGTATCGTATTGTTCTTTAAATAATTTAAAACAGCGGATCACGTGATATATACGAATCAATTTCTCTTCGTCATTTTATTTTACTCTTTATCAGCATCAAAGGAAAAATTTATCGAAAAAGAAAGAGAGAGAAAGAAAAGTCGGAAAAAAACGACACACAAAACGTTGATGAATGAATGCCGCGGTAAACGAAAAGTTGGACGAAGTACCGCTCCACGGAATTGATCCGTGCAGAACTGAGGTGAATCGATCAACATTCCCACTACGGTCATTCTCCTCGGAAAAATGCGCGTCGGTAGTTGCGAAAATCACGGAACACCCGGTGTAAGGCGGACCGTACGTATATACGTGTTCGCCGAACTCCGTTCTGCAAAGTCGAGTCGCGAAACCCGTTCGCCGATATCTCGCTCATACGCGGGCAAGATAAAGCGGCGGCTCCTATGCGGTCCTGCATTCTGCGCCCGGATTCCGCGAGTTCGCTCCGCTTTACCCCCTTCTCCCTCCTTCTCTTCTCCGCCGTGGTTCAATGGAACCGCCCGTACAATCCAATTTTGCCTGTACAGTGCCATTGCCGTAACGATATGCAGTTACTCTCCACGCTTACGTCTCGCCATGGCTCTCCAGAGAGATGGATGGATGGTGCCTGCCGAGGTTTGGCACACGTGTTCGAATCGATCTTGAGAAAGATTGCGCGATTAGCCCTAATCTTTTTGAGAAAACGAATCTCTAAGCTAATTAAGATGGAAAGAGGTCAATGAAAATCTCATTTTATCAATTTAAGTTAAGGATTCATTCTCGGCCCCTTAAAAAAATGGAACTACAATTTTCAAACTATTTTCAAGCGAATACTTATAATAATGCATAAAACTGGACGGTTTTCTAAAAAGTGTTACAAAATTCTACTCCGATGCAAATCTAATTTTTATAAGTTAAAATGTCGCAAAAAATATTCTATAATTTTTAGGAGGAAAAATAAGTTATTGGTTAGGTTCGATTTTATAGTATATTTACTAGCATATGCATTAGTCGCAATCATCCTCAATTATACTTAATTATACTTAACCCTTTGAGTCATTTTTAACTATTCCTACAGGTAGTTAAAAATAAAATTTAACTAAAACAATGTTAATTTAACTAAACTTACTAAATGAAGGAAAAGTAATACTGTTTTGTGTTAAAATAATAAATTTTGACACATATGGTAAATTAAAAATAACAAAATGTTATTTAACTCAAGGTATTGGTTTAAATTTTATCCATTAATATTTAATAGCGAGAGGGAATCGTCCATCGTTGGCACAATGTCGTCGAACTCGCGCAAACTTCGGCCAAGTGTATAAAATTGGGTAAAAGAAAATTCGATGGTGTGTGTGCCAAGTCTCCCATTCCAAGGAAGGTGCATGCCAAAAGCGTGTCTATTGGATCGTAGTACTCCACTTTATCTCGAACAGGAAGACGTTATTACCGCTCTAATCGAAACTTTGCCGCTCCAGTTGAGACGCTCGAATGGGCGCGCTTCTGCGCGTCTGATGGAAAGCGAAAACCCCATCGAGCGAGTGGGCTCGGCCTAGTACACCTCGTTCTTTTTTTATCCTTTTTTGTACGTCCCACAATGCTCTCGTCTGTGAATGAAAATTGAACAATGCGCACGTCCTCGTGCGCCCGCGCGCTTGTATGCGAGTGATCTGATTACGAGCATATCGTGATTCATGGAACTGCGTCACTTCGTATTAACACAGCTACGTATTTAACAGAATAATACTGTCGCTACAAAGAGGGACGTCCTTCCGAAACGCGCATTTGTCCGAAAAAAGGTGATAAAGCGACTCGCACAACGAAATCCCTGTGAAAATAATAGATTCGTTTGCTAAAACCATCGAAGGTTCAAAACTCAGAATCTTATTTTCATTAATTTGCGGGGATTTCACATATAGTAATACGAACATTTTTGTCTGAATAATTAAAAATATGGAAAGATATAAAACGGAGAATAATAAAAGATTTCCCACGAAAACGTTCACGTTCGAATAATTAAAAGAACATTGGAAAGTATAGAATAGAAAGTAATAAAATATATCAATCTTACAAATTCGTAATCGCAATTCCAACTAATCGCAGAAGATTTTAATCCAAATGATCCAAATCGAGGATGCAATGCGATCTTGTTTTTCTTACCGATGATTCATATAAGATTTCTCATATTGATATTCTGCATGATCAAGTAAAGCTTGGAAATAAACAACTCCCAACATACGCAACGTGCTCCCTCGATCGCGACGCGATCTTTATCCGCGCGTTTATCGCGCCGATGCGCGCGATGTAGGCAACGAGCGTATTTCGCGGGTGAGCTATTAATCCATTTTCCCGGCGCATCAAGATTTCTTGCGCGCGCGCCGAGAACTACTGCCGAGCGAATGGAAGGTGTGTGGGAAACTCGCAGACCAATTCTCATACGAGTTGTCCCAGATTCGAATGCGATTCGCGAGTCTGCGTTCTTTTACCGCGGCCGACGAATTTCGCGGATGCATCCTCCCGTTCACCGATAATTTCCTTCGCACGCTTTCTCTCCTACCACTATCATTCCTTCGATCGGACGGAAGAGACATTTAACCCTTCGGGGGTAACGATTTTTAAATGGAAGAGAATGTAACGGTTTACAATATTCCAATTTGTCGTTTTACAACCAGCTTGTGCAACGTGATAGTTTTACATGGATGATCTTCAGCGATCTTCAGCTATTATATTTTCGTAGAAGGACTTATATTCGCTACGTCTGCATGGCTGTCGCATCTTTCCCGTCACGCGATGCTGCGAAAATTACGATTTCAGAATGGTGATTCAACCTCTTCTATCCCGAGGATCGACGTGCACTCTCGCGACATATAAGGCGTCAGCCTTAAGATCGCAACTAATCGCCGCGATTAAAACGATGTCTCGCTCTTTTTTTTACAATCTGTAATCACTGCCCACACCGCCCACTACCGTAACACCTGTTATGTCCCTGACGCGCCATTTTAATGTGTTTTATTGCCACCTTTACGACACCTCGGGTATATGACCGATTCTATTTTACTTCTCGTAACGATGTACTTTAAATCAATCTCCGCGAGTGTACGCACGTAAAAGCGGAGAGAAAATTCGTTCAGCCGTTCGAGGAAACGTATAAAAGATCGCGGGAAAAACCTTAACAATAAGACTAATCTCGAGACTAATATGTTGTCTGTATCGTCACGCGAGTCAAATCTTGTTCCTTGAACGCGAAAAACGTTCTTCGAAATTATCAAAATGTCGCAAATATAATTGAACATCACAAGGAAGACACGTAAATCTCAAAATACCGATAACGTGACCGAAAATAAAATTGTCCGAAAGTTCTAACAGGTCCTTAAAGGATCTTTGGAGAAAACTCGAATCGTTTTCGTTTATCGCAACATATTGATATTTATTTCGATATGTGCGTGTATAAAATTTAAAATAAAATGTCAAATTTACTGAACTTTTATAGCTTCGGTTGGGAACTTGATAAGTAACGGCGGAGCCAAACTGGACGCGACTTTGTGACTCGCATGCAAATTGGATTTTGAGACGAGTGACATTTCTTTTTCGATTACTGCGTCTTCTTCTTTCCCGCGGTCCGTCCCATTTTCGTTTCCCTTCGATCGTTCGCTTCAATTTTATATTAATTTCGCGCGACCCTCCCTGGAAAGGTCCGGCTCTTTGTGTCGTATTAGATGTCTCAAAACATCCGATAGGATCGATACGCTCCTCCACACGACGGAAGAATAAACAGAGGATAGCCGTTACGTGTAAACTTAACGACAGCCGGACAACAACCAGTATAAAGCGTGTTACGTTCTCGTGTCTCGTTGCCGCATGTACCGGGTGTCTTTGCTCTCGTGCCGGGCGTATCGCGAATGTCTGTAGATATCTCTTCCGCGACGACGCCGACGGACGATGTCTCATCGTCTCATGCGACACAGACGCCGGCTATGTCCCGATGCTTATGCAAGCGTCGGAGCATCGCTGCATCGTCCGGATCACGCGCGATCCGATTCTCGCAACGGCATGCGACTATACGTGAAAGTAATTTATTACCGCGGGAGAATCGGACGGTTAAGCGCCGCGTGTTTCAGCACGCGAACACGCGTGCAATGTGCACACAGAGATTACCGGGTGTCCCGCGTTCGAGAGGAGTAAAGGCCGAGTCGCGCGTATCCTAACACAGCCGGGACCGAACCGACAAGGATATGACGGAAGCACGTAAGATGAAAGTCCGAACGTAACGAGTCGAGAGTCGATTCTCTATTACGACGTTCATTACATCGAACATATTTGTTTTCGTTTTGAACGTGATATGCGTAACGTGATGCAGCTCCACATGCAGGGATGGTCTACGTAGAGACATTATACCGTTTCAGTCCACGGGATCGTCCTGATTTATTCAAGTGAATTAACTGGTTGATTAACTGAGATTTAATTCCGTTTCACGTTGTTCCGTCTGTTGAAAGGCGTTTGTTAGTACTAGAACTACCGACAATTAATTTCAATAATTTCTATTATTTAAGTACATTATATAAATATATTATATTATAGTAGTGTATTATATTACATGTATGTATTCTATATATTATATTATATGTATATATTATATTTTTTTTAAGGATGAAAGAGAAAAGTAAATTAATCGTTTACATATTGCAATAAAAGTTCAAGAAAAATTTCAGAAAAATACACTTATAAATTCAAGCAATGTTCATAAAAACTTACAGACCAGTCATTTTGACAATTTTAATTCTATTTTAATTCTATTAAAAACTGATTAACAGATTTGCTACTTTTATCGTAGAAAGGATGGAAGAAGTTTAGCAAGTTTCACGTGCTCCAATTAAAGAGACAGCTTTGGTGTTTCAGTCAAGACTCTTTCTTCGCCGTGGTATTGAATCAATGATTCAAAGGACAACAACCCTTAGGACTCGCGTAAGTAAGGGTTTTTGACGGTGTGACACGGTCTTAAAACGCGATGCGACGCTCGCACGCATACGCATACGCGCGTATGCGTATCGCCGGATCGTGGCATACCTCGCGGTGTGGTATCAGACACAACGACCCCGGCGTCCCCGGCCAGGGGACCCGAAGCCGCCGCACTTTCTAAAGACCTTCGCCAGTTTCGCCGCCGAGCTTGTCTATCGCCGGGCCGCGAGTAGGTACCTCTAAGACGTAAGTACGCGCGCGCGTACAATGCCACCCATTAACGGGCGCCCCTGAGAGATCGGCCTTTCTTTCGACCTATACCCGAACGGGCGGCGCGGATGATCCACGCGTTTTCGCTCGAAAACCGGTATGAGGCCGCGCGAGCGCGGTCGATCGACTTGCCGCCGCTTTTTAAGCCCAGAGGTTGGCCGACGTATCCCGCGGCCACGATCAGGAATTGTGCCACCTTGGCCGTCAAGAATTTAAAATTCAGTGCGACCCGACCACTCGCGTTCTTCGCCGCTTCTCTCAACGGCAACCGGGATCGAATCTTTTATCCAATAATCGCTTCGTGGATTGTTAATTATTTATACTCCTCTGGCCTCTCGCTTTCTGGCGCGTTTTCGCACCCAGGGATCTCCCGTGATTGCGGGGAAACCGCGTCAGGACGGGACACGATGTGGTGGTATGCCGCGGTGGCATAACTTCAGCCGTTTCGACATTTCGCCGCATAATCGCCGCGTAGGAAATCATCCTCGCTTTCCGCTCTCGCAAGGGGCTCTCGCAAGCGGCTTAAACGCCGTTGGCCTTCGCGTAACGTCGCGTCGAGAGGACCAACAGTGGTATCCCGGTGACGACGCGCGGGCCCCTTATTTGCCGACGATGATGCTCCCCCGCGCGCGCCTGCCTACACGTAGTGACATTTACAACTTGCACCGCGGTGTGAATTACTTATACTCGGACTCGCATGCGGACACATCACGTCGCAGCTGCATGCGATTTATCTCGTATGACATTCGCGAGTTCGTTGAAATGGTTTCGCATCGGGGCTATTATATGTCGAGATTGCGCGATCGAAGAACCAAATTGAGGGAAAAGAGTCCTGACTATCACGTATGACCTAAAAATCTTTGTGTCAATCGTTGGAGAACGTAGATCGATAGAAGAGCAATTTATATAATCGAAAAATATTGATACGTCACGTAGTATACGTATTATGTGCGCGTATAACGTGAATTCTAAGAACTTGTAACATGTAAATTAACACACTAATGTAACTTTTAAGTAATATGAAAATTAAATAAAAAAGCGGAAAAAACAGTTTTTTTATTTTGAAATTCTCCTTGCGAACTGTTTAGTTTACTTGAAATATATTCGTCTTTTTTGAACCTCCAAAGTAAAAAATCGTCGGAGTAATTGGTTCGGAATAAAGAGAGCGTGATAAGCTTTAAGATCGCTAATATGATTTAAACGATAAGCTACAAGCACGAGAGGATTAGAGGCCATATTACAGCACGCAGATCTCTTATTCGAGCGCGCATTTCACCGCTCGAGTGAAATCCATCGCATATTGATGGAATTGCCGATCGATCCGCGTATTATTCTTCACAATTGCCCATACCATGAGCGTTTCCCAACCTGATCTCGCCCCGAAAGCCTCTACAGACCTAGATGCGAAATTGCGAAGCTCCTTTTAAGTCTAACAAGGACACAATAAGAACCTTTCTAAAGCTCGACAGAGAATTTATGTATGGTAAATGCTTCAAGTCTGAACCTCGAGATTTAACGTTAGAATTACCGACAATTAACGTATATCTATTTCTATTATTTAAATAATATGCTATATTGATACTATATTAATAGTAAATAGTATTTATCAGTTTAAAGTGTTTCCCCCTTCCGTTTTTTCAAAGATACATACTTCTACTATTTAAATATATTATATACAACAGATATATCTTCGAAAAAAAAGAAACGAATATAGTATATTTAAATAGTAGAAATATACATCTTTGACAAAAGGAATGAAGGGGGAATATAAACTGATGAATTTAATCATTTACATATTGCATCAAAAGTCGCGGAAAATCTCAGAAAATGCATCGTTAAAAATGTGATAAAAAATTACAAACTAGCCATTTCGATTGCCTCGATAATTTTAGCGTAAAATTCAAGATTGAACATCTGCCAGATAATCAAGTCGATATTATAAAGGTATATTATAAAGGTATATAAATCTTAAGGTAATTCCCTAACGCGAACTTTCCGTCACCGCTTTCCATCGTCGAATATCGAGCATTCGCCGAGGATGAACGAGAAACAGGTAGAAGAGGTAAGATATACCTGGCGCTTCCGCGTTTCTCCTTAGGTACGTAAATCTTGTCGCGATTCGCGAACACTCGCGACGTTGATACCGCGGCTCCTACGTAGGAATTCGCCGGGAAACTAACGTCCTACACACGCGCACACGCATACGCGCACGTGCACAGTACAACACACTGGTGTGTTGCTGCTGCCACCGTCGTTACAATGGCCGAGGTATTTCCTCTAAAGAACACACGCATTCTTTGCTCCCTTCCGTTTCGCGAAGTCACCGCTGCCTCCGGGAATTCGCGGCCTCGCGGGAAATAACGCGTTAAAAGGAAATTAATCGACGGTTTTAAATACCCGCTTCTCCATTCTTAAATTCGCCGTGCGAAACGACGAGACGCTTCCCTCCGCGTCGGAAATCCCGATGTTCGGAGCCGGCGACGGAAACGTTAATAAGTTCGCAAACGAAAGCGAGATTCGTGGAGATACGCGCGGAATTAATATTCGCACGCGTGTGTGTAACATCGGAATTTCGCCAGCGTCAAATATCGTAACAGATACCGGGTGCACGTGTATATTCGCCACTCGGCCGTCGCGTCGCGTCGGCGTGTTAAATTACTTTCACCGGCCGAATCCGTACGTGCGTGGCTGGCACAGGCGACCGAAGCAAAAATCTCGACAAAAATCCCGGCCGAAATTGTCACGAACCTCTGAAGTTGTGGGAATGCAACCCTAACGGAGATACGGCGACCCTTCGGGGATCGAAGAAGCATCGATCTCTCATTTCAGCTATCGGAATGGAACGACTGGCATTTATAGATAGCTGTTTACGAATGAAAACGATTTTTTCGCAACTTTATCACATTCCTGACATACCGTGAGAGATCCGAACTATTTTAGATTGTTGTCTGAATTACGCATCCGTCATAAGAAAAAAGATTGTTTCGTATCTTCTGTGTGTCGAAAATGTCTACTTTCCGTAAACATAGTCCTTGTATATACTACATTACTATATAGTACTCTACTATATAATTCTAGTAGAGAATTACTATATAAAATGCTAGAATACTACTAGAATCATTATAAGTAATTTCACTATAATCCCTAATTTTTTAAGAGAATTTTCCGTCGAGAAATCTTTTTAGCGAAAAAAGTTTTCCGCTGCGACAACCTTCCATATCGAAGATCTCCGTTTAGAAAATTAGACTAAAGCAACCGGTCGTGCAACGGTCGCTCAGACCGCTCGGAATAAAATTCACGCGGAAACTTGCGTCGCGCGCGACTCGTTACACCAGTAATTCATATGGAAAGTGTCAATACATGTAAAATCACTTTCAATTCCTTTCCCAGAACGCCAAATTTTTCACGTCGCGCAACTTCAAGCGTTTAATCGAACGTGACGCGCAAATCGAACGTTCTAATTACATCGGAACGTTTATCCAATCGTCGTTCAAGCGAATTTCGATTTACATCGAATTAAATCGCAAGCGAGTTTTGTTTAATAAGAGAATTTATCGAACGGGGAAGAAAAAAAAAAGAATACGTATAGCCCCGAGAGTCAATGGAGACACTTTTAAAAATTGCGTCAATTAATGCTCGAACTGGGATACTCATCCAAGTGTGAAGTGCATCCCCTCCCGCCTCCCGCTTCTATTTCTCTGAATGACGTCGGCTTATTGTGCCGCGGCGAACTACGATGCAATCTATCTTTCCTAATCGGAAGAACAAGACTGCATTTTTTTCTTTTTTTCGAGAACAATATATTTTCGAGCGTCATCTCCGAATGAGGGAAGCGATGCGTTTTATCGGACGTCCCTAAATACGTAGAAAACGCTCACGGATTCTCGGCGGTTAAATCGATATGTATTCAAAGAATGCGCATTCTTTACTTTATTTCATTCGTTCACCAAAAGTCGCTGCTGAGTCCGGGAATTTAGTCTTACGGAAAGTAACACGTTCTTAAGGAAATCGACGATAAATTTTTAACAAT
This sequence comes from Temnothorax unifasciatus, assembly GCA_030770225.1. Lineage (NCBI taxonomy): Eukaryota > Metazoa > Arthropoda > Insecta > Hymenoptera > Formicidae > Temnothorax > Temnothorax unifasciatus. Next base: position 46,266 of record JASTWK010001053.1, read on the forward strand.
AAATATGCGTGAAAGCTATTCTAAAAGCGGCAATATACATTACATGTACATATAGCATTATAAAATAATTATTTATATATATATATATATATATATATATATATATATTTGTTAGATACATATAATATAATTATGTATAACAAATATAAATAATACAAATAACAAATAAAAAAGTATATATCCATATAACATTATATATATTGTTTTATTTGTTACCTATAATTATTTTATAATCTCCAAGTCTCCACTTAAATATATTAAATAACTTTGCTGTTTATAAAATAAATCACGGAAGCTCGAACTCGTCCCCCTGTAACTTCGAAAGCTATAAAAGAGGTGGAAAAGTGTCTCCATTGGGTCGCGGTGGATCAACAGGTTGTGAGGTTGAGAGAGACTCACTCTTATGCCGGCGCCACTGCCTGTAGAGAAGCGCGGCGACGGCGAGCAGAAGGATCGTCGTCAGAAAGGTCCCGATCACGGCTCCGGCCACGCTGCCCGCCCCGAAGCAGGTATCCTGCGCTGCCGTTGCTGGTGCTGTTGCTGCGTCCTCCATGGCTCGCTCGCGCTCAGGCTCAGGTCCGTCTCTCGCGCATATTCTCGCGCGGCTTCAACCGGTCGCGGCGTTCTTACCGCGACTCGCTCTCCTTCCCTCTCTCTCTCTCTCTTTCTCTCTCTCTCTCTTTCTCTCTATCTTTCCGTCTCGTTTTCTTTCTCCCTTTCCTCCTTCGTCGTATCGTCAATTTGGTCGCATAGTTTCGCGCGCGCAAACCGATCCACTCGCGGGCAAAACGCGAAATGCTCCGAGTGCTCCGACGAAGGATTCACTACTCTACTTCTTATATTTCTTCGTTTATTTTTTTTCCTCTCGTATTCTACCGATCGGCCGTCGAATGCGAAAATACGAAGGCGCCTCGCGGGCGGAGGGAAAGCGACCGACCAGTCCGTCGATTATCCGTGACTTTCCTATCCGCGAAAAGTCGCGTCAACTTGACGCGAAGCGCGGCGTAAAATTCGTCGCGGCGCGGACGGTAGATAAATTGGCGGTGTGGCGAATCGCGGCTTCTCTCTCTCGCCGTTAACCACAGTTACCAGTTTGCCACGGCGACGGGAAAGATCGATATACGCGAATTCGATCGCCGATTCGCGAGCCGCTAATCGTCCGCGGATCGTCAAACTCGGGATCTCGGCGACGCGCGAACGAAAAAGGAATTCCCGTCGGTCCCGGAAACGCCGCCGGCGCGGCGAAGCATCTTTTTTACCCGTGGGCCTCCGCGGATTTCACGAACCCGTCTATTTGCGGGCGCGCGGGCGCGCAAATCTCACACGTCGCGCGTAAAAAAAATCCTCTGCTCACCGCACGTCCCTCTCGCTGTAGCGCCGCGCGACGTACTGAACTGACGAAGCGGTGGGAGCGGTGCCGCGGAGCGAGTAAAACAGGTAGGCGAGCAACAGGTGCTTCTGACTCCGTCGATGGGGGTTAGGGAGAGGAGAGGGAGATTGTTGACGCTTCTCGCCATCAGGGCCGGCCCTACGCGGGCGAACAAGGAGCTTTTGTCGGCAGGCCCCAACGAACACGTCCCTATTTACTTAAATCTGCAATCCAGCTGCAATCTGTCTCGAATACACTTTTTCATAGTCGCTTTCTTGACGAAATTATCATGTTATTGTTTTTAAATTGCTGTAAAATTTTTTTTAATTATAGTGAGTAAATATATGAAGTGTGATTATATTTATTTAGAAATTTAAGTAGCTTTACTAGCATTTATTACTAGCAGTTTTCGTGATTTTATTAATTGTATTCGTGAAATCTTATGAGTTGAATATTTATATAAATAAAGGAGTGTTTGTAGATTTTTTAATGAGTTTTTTTTTATCATTTTGTATTATTTTATTAAAACAGAGAAAGAAAAAGAAGCCAAGCAAATAAATATATTTAACTTACAAGACAATTATTATTATGTAATTAATAAGTTTTATGTAATTTTTTAATTTAATTTAATAATAAAATGAAAATTGTCTGATATAATAAAGTAATGTGTATGATTTTTGTATGAAATTTTTGCCTAATTATAAGACGATTAATCTTTCTATGTTAGTCAATGAGAAATAATAATAGCTTTAATTAAATACACAATTTAAAGTAAATACAAAATTCAACGTTAATAAATTCTTTCTATCTTTCTATCTCTCATATAGAAGCTTTGCGCTAGCATTGCATAATAATATACCATCCAAATATGTTTTAAAATTCAGGAGATAACAACGAGTTGTTTTATAATCTTCCAGCTTGAATTTGCTTCTCAAAAGTAATTTGTAATCACTAATCTCGGAATAATGCTTCGTAAGAACCATTCGAAACCGCAGCGTGAGTATCGTTCCGATAAATACTTTATTTCTTCTTCATTTTCAATGCAGTACTTAAGGCCTCCGCACAATGAAAAATATAAGAAACAAGGAACAAATATTAGCGATTAGGATAAAAAAATCATAAAGTTGAATGAAAGATGAACAAAATACAGGCAACAGAAACAGAAAATAACACAGGCAATAGATTTTTAACCTATCGGAAGCCGTGTATTAATGCTACACCAGCTTTATTCTTGATTTCTTATTTCTAATTGCTCTGTTTTTTGTTCCTTATATTTTTCATTGTGCAGGGGCCTTTACTGTCGTCGGTGTCCAATCGCCTTACTTCCTGGGTCATGTTCCAAAACTCACTCTGGGTAACTAAAATCTATAGTTTACGTCACGTACACTATAGCATTTTAGTTAACTAGAGTGAGTTTTGGAACATGACCCTGGGCTGCGTTCGAAAACTTTACTCGGGTGCACACCAGCGTCATTCTGTCCTTGTTCAACTTTTAGGCCCAGTTCAACAGTGGCCAGTTAGCTTAACTAGTAGTTAACTCTCACTCTCTGTCTCCTTCTAACCTAAGAGACAGAGAGTGAGAGTTAACCAGAGTTAACTACTAGTTGAGCTAACTGGCCACTGTTGAACTGGGCCTTAGTAAATAACAAATATAGAATGACGCGGTGTGCACCCGAGTAAAGTTTTCGAACGCAGCCTGACAAATAGCTCATTCGTCGTTTCCTTTAGAGACGTCGCTAATAGTCAATGTACGACCAATCACTATTCAGGGAAACGTTTAACCTCGATGTTTCACCAATAGGAAATAGCTCCCAATTTTTTAGTCGTTGCATCATAAAATCTATTTCTTTTACAGCTGAATTAGAGTGTACATTAGAAGCAGAAAAAGCAGCTTAATAGCTCTTAATGATTCTTTAATATAATTTCTTTATCCTTTATACTTAAATCTTAAATCCAACGAGGAACTAAAGAATCACTGAACACTTTTCCGTAGTAAAGTGAATATCTATTTGAAATTTGGCGAAAGCAAGAAGGTATATAAGATTCTAGTGTAGTCCACTACAGCTAGCAATAAAAAACAAACCTAGAGATTCCTCGTTCTTTCTCTTTTTCTTCTCTCCGACGTCTGATCGTTATGTCTGTTTCATTTTAAGTGTAAAGTGTAATACGGTGCAACTAAGAACAGATCGAGGTGCCTGCGCACGCGCACGCGCGAAGAAACCCGGCTCCTCGATCAACGCTGATGCGACGTGCTCCGTTCTTCGTTCTTGATCGTTCTCGACGAATAACACGTTTTTGTGAGTATCGACGTTTTGCCGTTGGGTTGGGTGTGAAATAATCGCGATTCGTTAAACGTCGCGTTAACCGACTTCTACGCTGTTCAGAAGAGGCAGAAGCGTATCTCTTCTCTATAACCCACTCGAGAATCCGACGACGGAACATGACCAAGAACATGATGAGGAAGCTGGGGATGGAGAATGGCGTCAGCCGCGGGGCCCATGGCCAGGCTTATAAGGACAAGAGCAAGCCCGCGGACATTCGCAGCAGCAATATTAATGCTGCCAAAGGTAAAATTGCGATCGGCGGTCGTTTCGCGGATCGGGATCGGGATCGGGAACGTGCCTCGCAGTTCGATAGGCGGTTATGGTGAACACGAGGTCGAAGAAAATATTACCTTATATAGCAATGGGCGCGTTTCAGCCGGCAAAACGGCTAGCATGCTCGACGAGCAAAATACATTGAACGATAAAAATTGTTGGCTGCTTTGTCACGGCTGGCTGCTTAGCCCTTAGTTTTCTTCGCTTTCTAGCTGATTTAGTTTGTTATATAAATTGTTGGTTTTTTTTTTAACCAATGTTCACTGGTTAATGGTTAATCTATGCTGTAAATTTTTGCTTATTGCGTAAAAGTTTATATAGTTTTGTGTTTTATTAGTCTTAGTTTACAGTTTACATAGTTGAAATATTTTCAAAATCCATATGTCGTTAATGGGAATATATTATTTTTCAGTAATGATGATGAGTATTTTATTTATGTTGCAATCAGTGGACTGTATACTATGGAATATGGAATATGGTTCTTCTCTAGAAGAAACCTGGAAAAACAAAAGGGATGGAGAACCATAACCAGCCTCTTCTTTTCTATTGTACTTTTTGAAAACAATAAAAAACCACTGACCAATCAAAATTCACTAAACGAAGATGGAAGTGATCCCTAATCAACCCATTTTTTTTCTTGCCGTCTGGGCTGAGTTCATATTCCGGTATAGTACATAGTTTACTGGTTGTAACAGTCTGTATTATTTTGAAAGAATATGTGTTCGACAATGTACAAGTTGCTGTTAGCCACGTAGCATTCGCTCAGCAAACTGCTCTGTCAGCTTGAAAGTGTTTAGTGTCCACAGAGAACTGATTACTCTTTGTACATTGATGCATTGAATCGAGTCGAACTTAATCATAAAGACAGAATCAATATATAATAAAGTATGTTTTTGTGTGAGATGGCACTCTTTGGCAAAAACAAGCTTTCCCAAAATATGCTATTCCCAAAATAAGCAGCCAGCCATGGCAATCTTTGTAGCTTCGTCTATTATTATTTGTGAGATAAACTAATTACAACAATTTCTTTATCTACGATTTGATTACATATAAATTATTATTTTTCTATAGCTGTCAGCGATGCAATACGTACAAGTCTTGGACCTAGGGGCATGGACAAGATGGTAAATTTTATATTTATTACTTTCATTTAAATTTATATATATATATATAACACAATCATATACATAATATTAATTTATTTTGCACATATGCAAATATGACAGATTCAAGCTAGCAACGGAGAAGTTACTATCACAAATGACGGTGCCACTATCCTGAAAGAGATGAACGTGATTCATCCCGCTGCGAAAATGGTGAGAAATTTCTCGCTTTGAATCTCATGAAATTTTATATTATTTCGTATTCGGCATATACATCCTATGTTTAGCTCGTCGAGTTGTCAAAGGCTCAGGACATAGAGGCTGGCGATGGTACCACGAGTGTTGTTGTGATAGCTGGATCACTGTTAGAGGCAGCGGAACGTTTGTTGCAGAAAGGCATTCATCCCACTTCGATCAGTGACGCTTTTCAGAAAGCGGCATCTAAAGCAGTATCGATTCTGGCACATATGTCCATACCTGTTGACCTTTCAGACAAAGAATCTCTTGTAAAGGTTGCAGCAACGTCTCTTAATTCTAAGGTACGTCTAAAAATGCATTTCGTAATGTTAATAATATCACTCGTTATTGAGCTCTCAAAATTTCGGGTACTCGCAACTCGTGCGTTCGCGTAAAAGAGTCACGGTGCAGTCTCGCTTCGCGTGTACTTGGCGCGAGACACTACCGTGTCTCTTGATTATACTATGTCAGTTTTTTTACGCAATTATAAATTGTTACATATATAACGATTCAATACTTGTTATTAATATTAATAAATACTTTAGGTTGTATTTCAACAATCCAGTCTTCTTGCACCACTCGCCGTGGACGCAGTATTAAAGGTTACAGAAGAAGGAAAGGAAGTGTCAGTTGATTTAAACGTGAGAACAAATTCTTTATAACACCATTATTTAATAAATTAATGGACTGACATGGATTTGCTCATGTGCATTCTCTTCATAGGATATTAAAGTGATCAAGAAGTTGGGAGGCACCGTTGAAGACACTGAATTAATAGATGGATTAATATTTACCCAGAAATCTTGTAATATAAATGGCCCGAAACGTATTGAGAAAGCTAAAATTGGATTAATTCAATTTTGCATTTCACCACCGAAAACTGATGTAAGTATCGTGACGTAACGTGATACAAATGTATTTGTTTTCACGTCTGTGCAGAGATGGATAATCAACTTGTAATTTCTAGATGGATCATAACGTTATTGTATCTGACTATGCAGCGATGGATCGTGTTTTAAAGGAGGAACGTGCCTACATACTGAATATTGTGAAACAGATCAAGAAATCGGGTTGTAATGTACTTCTCGTGCAAAAGTCGATCTTGCGCGACGCTGTCAGTGATCTTGCGATACATTTCTTGGATAAAATTAAGGTCATGGTGGTAAAAGATGTGGAGCGCGAGGATATTCCTTTCGTGTGTAAAACACTGGGTTGCAGGCCAATCGCGTCGCTGGATCATTTTGTGCCTGAAAATCTTGTCAATGCGGAGCTCTGCGAAGAAGTTCAAACTGGAAATTCGAAATTTGTCAAGGTGTGTCTTTGCTTAGAAAAGCGAACATAATCACAATATACGATATTATTTTTCTTTCATCTATTATAATTCAACACATTATATCTGAAATATAAATTATATAACATATATGTGTTTTTTTTACACAGATCACCGGAATCCAAAATCACGGGAAAACAGTCACGGTTCTCGTACGTGGTAGCAACAAATTAGTATTAGAAGAAGCTGGGAGATCACTGCACGATGCCTTGTGCGTCATTCGGTGTTTAGTAAAGCAACGAGCGCTGATTGCCGGTGGTGGAGCACCGGAGATTGAACTGGCGATAAAATTGGGAGAATACGCAGTGACCTTAGGCGGAATTGATGCATACTGCATTAAAGCCTTTGCAAATGCGCTTGAAGTTAGTATTAAATGCGTTCTATAGTTTTTTTTTAGATAGATTTTTAAGAATATCCTATTATCAGTATTACTTCAATTTCTTTGCTTTAAAAAAAGGATTATTACTTATTTATGTAGTTGGTATTTTTGTTTTTTATTTTTTGTACCAGTGGAATATTTTTTTACTAAAAATTTTGTATATTATATGAAGGTAAACGCCTAAAATGGCCCTAGATCTTTTGCTTGACAAATAGCTATTCTGTCATTATGCTATTCAGCATTCTAAAAATATTCATTCTACTTGGAAAAATCAAATTACATTGACGTACAACGCCTGGAATAATTAATACGATGCTTAATGATTTTTGTAATTTACAAATTACAGGTGATTCCGTCGACGTTAGCCGAAAACGCGGGTTTGAATCCGATAGCCACTGTAACCGATCTTCGCAATCGACACGCGAAGGGTGAGGTAACAGCGGGAATTAATGTTCGGAAAGGCGCTATCACTAACATATTGGAGGAGAACGTA